>VWYN01018212.1:63444-81944 GCA_013400075.1 Hippolais icterina | reverse complement strand
TTTTTTTTTTTTTTTTAGGATAAAGATCTTCCCAAGGTGGGAAAACACCCACCTTCCCTGTGACAGGCAGAAAGGTGCTCTGCAGAGCGGCCCTTGGGAATGGTTTGGGCTGGGATTCCCTGGAGCGGAGCCATCCCGGAGCCTGTGACAATAAATACACAGCCACAGGATTTTCCTTGCTTACCCATTCTGGGGTACAGCAGGAGAGTCAGGCAGAGAAAAAACTCCCTGCTCATCTCAAATGATGGCAATAAAAAGAAATTGAGGAATGGGAAGAATAAAAATTTGAGAAAGATGCTCCCCCATCCCCCCACACCCCTCTCCCAATAATTCCCACCAGTTCTCCCAAGTCCAGTGTTTCAAACACTCAGGGCTCAATTTACCACCTCCTTGGGTGGGGGGGAGTGTTTATGACACATTCCATGCATTCCTTCTCCAGAAATGCTGTAAAATTGGTTTTTTTGGTTTGTTTTTTTTTTTTCCCTTGTATGTGCTGCAGAGAGTGACTCACATCTGAGAAATTCACCTTACACTGAGCTCTTCTCGGAGCAACTTACCTAAAGGGGACATCAAATGTGAGCCCGAGCGTGCTGCCCCACAAGAGAGGGTGTGTGCAAGTGTACTTTTGTGTATTTGGGGTCAGTTTGAGTCGTGATAACAACAGAAATGGAGAGCGATGGGCTGAGATGGAGGAGTTACATGTTCTGGTGGAGGAGAACCGAGGAAAATCAACGTCAGGTTGTTGTGCCCAAGGGTGACTCTTCCATGGCTGTGGCCATTTGTGCTCAGCGTGGCAGGAGGGGGAAGGAAAAACTCCATGCAGAGATGTCCTCAGCCCATGTCCATCCCTGGAAGTGTTCCAGGCCAGGTTGGATGGGGCTTGGAGTCACCTGGGATGTGGAAGGTGTCCCTGCCCATGGCAGGGGGTGGAATGAGCTTCAAGGATTCCTCCAAGCCAAACCTTTCTGGGATTCTATGGCCTGAGCAGGAGAAGGCCCAGACAGGCACTGAAGTCAGGAAATGGGCATCAGATTAGTGCTTCCCAAAGACAAGAAGGGTTTAACCATTGGAAGAGGTGTCTCCAAAGGATGCCGTGCATTTATCTCAGCTCTGTCCTGAGTTCATATCCATCCTGCAGCAGCAGATTCCTCCTCAGCCCTGGCTTGTTGGGCTTGGTGGAGGAATTCCCACCCCAACACAGGAGGCCAGGCTGGGTGTTTGTAACGATTTCATCCTGCTTGCAAAGCTTCTGCTTCAACCTGGAGCTGGGAGACAAGCCTAGAGGGTGAAATTCCACATGATTCACCAATTAATTCCACCTTTATTCCAGCAATCTGCCTGATTGCAAAACTTCAGTTGGCTCAGGAAGGGGAATCTCTCCCTTCCCAAATTTAAGACAGTAGCCCCAGCTTCCTTCCCATCAAACCTGCAGCACAACTCCTGCTCTTCACGAGTCGTGTGGAGCTGCTGCTGTCTCTCCTGATGATATATGAGGGTGTCAGGACTCGTTATGTCATGTCAGGGGAGGCAGTGGGATAAGAAGAGCTAATGGGATGAGGCAGGAGTTGTTTGGAAATACAAGAGGAAAAAAGGTTCTCCGTGCACCAGAGCACACATCTGTTTTGTAGCATAATTCAAATTAACTCGGGGGAATTCACTGCATCTCGTGTGTCTTCTGTGGTGACACACAACACAGAAATTAGGGCTTGGAAAGCTTTTATGAAAGCTCAGCAGCCACAGTGGGTTTAAATTGCTTTTTATATTAAAAAAAGAAAAAAAATTCTACTCTTCCTACTCTTGACTGATTCTACATAATTTGTGGTTGCACTGATTGCACTTTTATAAACTCTGTATCTCTCTACCAAGGGAAGAGATGTTTAGCTCTTTGCTTTCCTCCCAGATGAGATGTGAATCGCTGGCAGTTCATCCCTGGAGATGCAACAGGGAAATTATTTCCAGGGTGTGGACGCGTGATCTGGCTGCTGTTGGGCTCCAGTGGTATCTTCCAGCCTGGCAGCCTCTTCCTCCCCAGGACAAAGGGGGATGGAATAACAATCTGGGGAATCTGTGCTAGGAATTCGGGATCTTCTGGGGATACCAAGAACCTGTCCAGTCCTAAAACCCCCAAGAAAAGATCCCTTTGGGCATTGGGTGCTGGTGGTGTCCAAGATCTCCCTCAAGTGGGGCTGGTCCAAGAGGTGCTCAGCAGTAGCAGGAGAAGAGGGGCCTCAGGTGTGGGGAGGCCTGAGGTGCTCTGAGGTGCTCTGAGGCCTTTTTAAGACCTGAGAACCTGTGGTGAGGGTTCCTTCTGCCAATAAATAAAACTTTGGTGCTTCTGAGGAGGAGCCTGCTGGAGGTAGGTGCAGGTGGAAGGGTCAAAGGCAAGCAGTTAGAGACTGGGAACGTTGGATTTGCTTGGTCTGGAGAAGGGAGAAGGGATTTTGTGGAGGCAGCTGTGGGCCTGTCCTTCCCCAGTGAGTGATAAGTGGGTGCAGCCAGTGGAGCTGGAAGGAGTCAGGGAGGAGACACAATCTCCTCCATCTGCTCCCAGAATTATTTTCTTCTGCTTTACTTTTGAAGGTGTTTCGCCATTTCTCAATCATTTTTATTTTCCCTCTCCCCTGTTCCACCCACCCCAGATGTCACTGCTGCTGCTTTGAATCCAGCCGAGCAATTCTGTCTGTGGGAAGAAGTGCTCCAGGAGAGCCTCTTGTCTCCAATCCCCTGGAGAAGACTTATTTCACTCTTATCTGTCACACATGTGGATGCCAGAACCTAGAAAAGGGATGACTCCTGGATTGTGTGTTCCCTTTCTGCTCCAGGAGCCTGTGCAAGGCCGTCTCAACTCCTTGTCATCTGAGGAGGTGTCTGGGGATGTGTCAGGAGGGGAATTCTTGGGTTTCCCAGGTTGTGTTTCTGAGGGCCAACCTGAAAAATGTGGAGAGCCTTCCACCCTCTGCCTCTGGCCAGCTGCTTTCCTCCTCCCACAGAGGAGAGTTTGGGGCTGGAATTTGGATTTTGAGGCCAAAGGCAATGGTTCCAGACAGCACCTTTTTGCTTTGTGAATGGGTTATCTCCTCTGGATGGTTTTATCAAGCTCTCAGGCTGCCCAGCCCAGAGTTTGATCCTCGGGCAGGTTGTGTTTGGCTCTGATTATTTTCTGTCTTAATCTCTGCATTTCCTGGCTGGTGGCTTTGGTAGCTGTTTCTTGCCATCCTGGCTCCCAGGGTTTGGGTTGGGGAAGGCAGCTGGAAGCAATCTAACAATGCAATGTCTCAAAAAAAGAGGTGGAGATTTCCCTTTTTTATCATCCTTGCCCTAATCCTGCTCTCCCTGTTTATCTAGTGCTGGCTTCAGCACTTGTCAGCCCCTGATTTAACTCGCTAACCTGACAAAAAAGGGAGCCAACAAAAACAGCAAATGATTTTCTTTCTTTTGTTCCTTTTTCCTGCTGTGTCTGAGTTCAAACAGCTCCGTGAGGCTGGATGAGGAGCCCAGCTCTGGAGTTTGCTGCTGCTGCTGGTG
The DNA here is from genome assembly GCA_013400075.1 of Hippolais icterina. NCBI lineage: Eukaryota > Metazoa > Chordata > Aves > Passeriformes > Sylviidae > Hippolais > Hippolais icterina. The sequence goes on along the minus strand of VWYN01018212.1, from coordinate 78,419 downwards.
TTGGTAAAAGTCCTGGGACTTTTTGGACCCAGGGTGCGAGTCCTTTGGCTATCCCAAATTTACAAACGTTGTCCAGGTTGAGTCCTGGTCCATTTGCTGAGTAGGAGCTTTGGTGGGGAAAATCCTTCTGGGTTCATGGTGATCCCTGCTGCTGTCCCTTGCTCTGCTCCCTCCCTTCCCACAGCACCCACTCCTGTGCACCTGGTTTTGGGGGATGAAGGAGTGAGGAGCCCACCTGCTCTGGAAGCAGGCTTAGCCTTGGGGATGTTTGTGCTGTGCAGGCAAGGGATTTGTGTGGTGCTCGGCTTCACAAAAAATAATGCAGGTTCTTCCCCACCATCCTCTGTTTCCACTGGGAGAGGAACATCTCTAGCTTCACCTCGAGCTGGTCTGGAAAGAGATTCTATTTATCTATCTATTTATTCATTTATTTATTTACAGCTAACTTTTTTGGGGTGGTGAAGTTCATTTTACCCTGTGGGAAAATATCCTTAAGCCTTGAGTCCTTGGTTCTCAGAATGTAAGCACATCTCCAGCAGCTGGGCACCTGGGTGCTGTGCTTTTCTTTGTCATGAGGAAATCCAATGTTGTTCTGGCTCTTCTCCCCTTTCTCCTGCGTGGTCAGAGGGTTTGGATGGCGAGGGTTGTGTTCACTGAACTGGGAAAGGTTGGTTTGCTGTGCTTGTGGTCTCTGTTGGGTGGCTTTTCCAGGGAAAAGGTGTCCGGGACACCACCAGGGCTGGATGATGCAGCTCCCAAGTCAGCAGGGAAAGGGTGGCTAAGCTGGAGGCAGGTGGAGCCCAGGAGGAAAAAGCCCTGCTCCCCATGTGGATGACTGCAGCAGGAGGGTCCCCTCCTCCAGAGGGAAAAAAAAAAAAAAAAAAAAAAAAAAGAGCAGGAAAATCGGCAGGGAACAAATAGGTTTTGTTTTCCTTTCCTGGATGGAGCATTTCAGCTTCACCTTCCTCCTGATGGCTGTGGAGAGTGAGTTCAGCAGGCTCCCAGGGCTCGGCTATTCAAGTTTTCCAACAGAAAAACCTTGCTTTTTCAGGACTACTTTCCTCCTTAAACAAAAGGGATATTGTCCAGAAAAGGATTTTGATTTTATGCTTCTTAAGTCGGGAAACTTCTTCCTGCAGAAGCTTTCCAGTGGCTTTCACAGCACGTTTGCTCCTGCCACCTCTCCGGGGGTGCTTGGCACTGTCCTTGAGCTGGGATCACTGCAGGGAGCTGCACCCCTGGTCCCTCACATTAGTCTGGCTCTCTCAGGAAAGCATAAAAGCCCTGGAACAACCCTCAGACTGCACATCCACCCTGTCCCTGGTGCACAGACTGGGTGCCAGGGACTCATGGCGCATCCCGGAATCCCGTGGGATAATTTATCTGGCCTTGCCCTGGTGAGGATCTACCCAAAGGTGCTGGTTGTGACAGCAGCTGCCACGATTGTCCAGCTCATCTCCTGCTCTGTGGTGTCACTGAACATCCAATGTGAATTCCTCTTTCTCTGGAGCTAAAGGGAAAATGGACTTGGGCTGGGATCAGGAGTCAGCTGTAAAAAAACCAGAGTATCATAAATAGATATACTGTCGTGGTCTGGGGTTTTTTATCCTCACATCTTTGTCCCATCTTTGCTTCCAGCCAGTCTGGAACAGCGAGAGAAACCCAAACTCCCCTCAAAGGGAGAATGGAAGGAAGGAGGGCTCTTGCGCTTTATTCCTAGGAAAATGGCAGGCATTTGTCATTCTGCAGAAGCCCGGGTGTAAGTCAGGCTGCCAGACGTTTATGACAGGAATTTGTGTGATTCATGGCTGGGATTGCTGCTCAAACCCAGCAGGGATTTCGGAGCAGCCGTGCTGGAGGCTAGCCTGAAGGAAGGCTTGGCATGCAGGGAGGTTGTGCTTCCATGTGGCTTGGCACCACCTCCCCAAAGAAATATTCCAGAGCAAGGGAAGATGGTCGATATCAATCTTCTCCTGCTGCTGGCAGATCCTAATCTCCCAAAGGAGTGGTTGGGCTCGAAGTGGAGCTGCCACAGCTTTCCCTTCCTGGGGCATCTTTCCTTATCTCTGGCTGAGGGCCACCTGCTCGTCCTGAAGGCACCAGATGTTGAGATGTTCCAGGCTGTTGGTGTCCCAGGATGAATCACCCACATGGATGAATGTGAGGGGTTTGGCAGCAGTTCATTTCACAGGGAAAAGGCTTAGCTTGGGCCATGGAGACCCCCTCCATGTCCTCCCCTGGGACCCACTTCTGGTTCTGCTGTTAAAACATTTGGGGTTTTCTTGCCTGCTCCTGGAGGGATGCTCTCCTGGCACTCACTTGCTCGGGACTGCCATGTTTTAGTCTTCTCCTGCTCCCAGCAGTGTGTGCTTTGTGCTTCCTCCCCCTCCTGGGACTTCATTGTGTGTGTATTTATCCTTTTTCTGCCCTCCTCTGCTTTTCTAAACATGCTGAGCTCCATTAAGCTTGATGATCCCAGATTGCCTCCACAAGAGTATTAAAAAATGGGTTAAAGGAGTGAGGCATCCCCACCCATGTCCAGACACAGTTGTGAAATAGTGAGGAAGGAGGGAAGGAGATGCAGCAGCACTGATGAACTTTATCTCTGGCCAGTTGTCATCTCCAGCCTTTTAAATCAACGTGGCAAAGGAGCAGCACCCTGGCAGAGCTTTGCAGCCCCACCAGGCAGGGGATGAGCTCAGTTAGAGCTCCCCATCCATCTGAAATCAGGTGAATTCCCTGGCAAACCTACAGGGTTTTGTGCTCAAAGCAGCCTTTGGCCTCACTGGAAGGAGGCAGGGGACAGATGTTGGAGATCTCATCCTGGAGGGACAAAGGAGGAAACTCTACTCCAAACAAAATCCTCCCTCGTGTCCTAAAGCTTCCTAAAATTGCTCACTTGTGACCTGCAGATATTCATCTCTCCCCTCCTCTCTGCGTCTGCATGTTTATAAATGTGTACATACAAATGTATACGGAGACTGTCTTAATCTGCTACCACTGAATTTGTGTCATTTCAACAATAACAGCAAGGCTGGGGCCAGAAAATTCATCTCTATGAGAGCTCAGCCTTAAAATCCATCATTATGAGACCTCAGCCCTGCAAATGCCATAATCTTCTGGATGTCAAAACATTGGTGTCTTCTCTGATGTCTTGTAAGGATGTTTGATGCAAACCATCCTTACTGCATCTCTGTGAGGGCCAATTATCAAATTAATGTACTTTGGTATCAAGCCCGTGATCAGAAGCCACGTGCCTTATTCTGTTGGAATCACAGGGAGATTTTTGGCAGGTGTCAAAGGCTTGGACAGCAGCTGGGTGGGAGAAGGCAGGCCCAGCCCAGCAAATCTGCCTTTGGTGGCTCTTGGGACCAGCCCTGGGGGGTAGAACAAGACCCAGGAGTGAGGCAGGAGCAGCAGCAAGGAAAGGGGATTTGGATTTACAGATCCCAGACTGGTTTGGGTTGGAAGGGACCTTCAAGACCATTTCATTCCAACCCCCTGCCATGGGCAGGGACACCTTCCATGAGACCAGGTTACTCCAAGAGAAAATTTGAGGGCCGGCTCAGGGGTGTGTCAGAGCAGCTGCCAAAGGAAGGTGCTGCCAAGGGAATTTTCCAGTTCTGAGCAGCCTTGCTTCCCTCTGGGGAACACAAAGGTATTTTTCCCCAACTTCCCCTCTGGATTTCACGTCTGCTCTTGTGGGTGTTGAGGCAAGTTTGTTTATTACAAAGAATCTAAATATTGTGCTGCATGTGTATGCAAATCCATATGCAAGTGGGAATTGCCTAATATAATTTTTATTTTCTCCTGCAAACAACTTCCCCTCTTCCTGCCGTGTAAATCAGGAGTATGTTCTCCAACGTTGATAAATTCTGGGCTCATCTAACCCTGGTGGGGGAAGAACTGGACTCTGTGTTTATAAACAGAGAGGGAAAATATATATCTCTTCACACAGAGTTTACATTCCACATGGGTTCTCTGGCCAGGGTGTCCAATAAAAGAAAAATACGTATTTTTTGTCAAAAGGTGCTGGAAACATCTGGCTGGGTGGCACCATCCCTGAACCCATGAGAGGGATCCAGAGGAGGCCAAGCACAATGCAATTTGGGGTGCTTGCTAGGGACAGATAAAAGTCGTAATTTAAATCCACCAAAAGCAGGAAAACTGGGCCCTGGGGCTCTTAGGAGAAGGCTTAGTGTTGGCTGAACATATTAATTGATTTCCAAAGTGTTCTGATTTTTTCTCGTGGTTATCTGTCCACAGTTGTCATCCCATGTGATTCCAAACCCACCTGGAAGAATTTTTGTCAGGTTCCTAGGAGTCTGAGGCGCGGAGGAATTATTTTAATCATTAACTACTGCTGTTGCCTCCTCTCCTGTCCCACCACTTTACTGTTCTTCTACCAGGTGTCAAGGCAGCTGCTTAGCAGGGATTAGAAACTGGCTGGAGATGACGAAAGGAAAGTTTAATACCTATGAATAGGAGAAAACAAAACCAAAAAAAAAAGCTTTAGTAGTTGATGCATCCATCAGCTTCTGCATCTTGGGCCAGGGGTTGTGCAAGCACTTGCTGCAATTCTGCTGTGACAAATCTTTTTTAATGTAACATTAATGTTCTGTTCACTCCATAAAATTGTCTGAGTGACCTCTGATTAGACTCCAAGGGGGAAATACAGCCAGAAAAATCCAATTCTGTGCATGAAGCACAAAGTTCTCTCTGGGCCAGCGTTGAAATGCTCTTTCCAGCAAAAACAGGTATGAAGCCACAGGCATTCCTGGATTACTTTGAGGGCAAATGTTGGGAAGGTTTGGAAGATGGGCACAGCATTTAAGCCCCACAGGGCATTTTGAACACTTGGCAGCTGTGTAGGGAGGGACAAGCCTCGAGCTTCTTTTTTCCTTTCTTCGCATTTCAGCAAAGCAAAAATGCTTGAGGTGTTCGTCTCTCACCTCCGTGGAATATTTTCCTCCGTGATCCATAGTTCTGGCTCATGGCTCTGCATTATCCACCGTGCTCTTTACTAGGGGGGTCCTTGGTGGAAATCTGTTTGACAAACAAACGAGGTGATTCTTCCTCCTTCTCCAACAGCCCTAGGTTGGTTGGTTTTTAAGAACAAGTGAGCTGGAGGGGGAGAAGATGCTCCCGTTGGGACATCTCTGATAAGTGATCCCGGGTGCCGGCCATTCTGCTGGGATCACTGACAGGATCACTCTCCCTCTGTGCAATAGGGACAAAAGCAGGATTTCAGGGAAGCCCCCAGCCTCATCATTCTTCCCACGTCTCCCCCATAGCTGTTGTGTGTGCGTGGGGCATGTGGTCGGTCATGAACCCTGAGGGCCAGTCCTGGGTTGCAGAGCTCCCTAAAGGAGGAATTTTCCCACTGCTGATCTTCCTGGCAAGGAGCACGGGCTCACTAAAAGCAATTGTTGTTTTTATCAGTCACTGAACGCTCTGCAGCTCGAGCTGGGTGGTCTCTGAGACGCCCCACACGACTCACGTGGGCTGGGGAGAGGAGAGGAGAGGTTTTTACGGCTGGGGAGGAACGTGCGGGTGGGGGACCGGCCAAATTCCTCACGGAATCTGGTGAAGCCCCTCCTCACGTGGCCCAGCAGAGGTGAACTGCAGAGGGGCTGCCTTGCTCAGAGTTCTGCTGTCCATCTCTTTGAGGAGCAGCCATGGAGAGCTGACATTCCTGGCAGGATTGCATCAGGTCAGCAAATCTCACCGGAATGATCTCGCCAGGAATGGGGCTGATGAACTCTAAAAGAAGCCACCTGAGGAGTGTTGACTAAACTCATTTATCATGGACAGACCTGACCTGAGATGACTTCTGGAGCCAAGGCAGGCCTGAGGGGATCACCCTCAGGTCTCTGGTTCAAATATCCACATTTTTCTGGGATCCCACCACAGGAAGATCTCCTGGCCCCCAAGGGAGGCTCTTCCTTCCTGCACTTGGGTTGTGTGTGGTCAGCAAAGTGACCCTGGTGTCCGATGACCAGTGGGAATGGCCAGCAGCACTGGCATTGCTGGAGGGAGTTTGGGAGCCAGCTCCAGCAGAGAGCTCAGAGCTGGACACACTTCGAAGGGTTCCACTTCCCCATACATTTATTTAAAAGCAAATCAAGAGGGTGATGGGGTGGAAATTATCTTCAGCAAGGGATTGCTCTTTTCCCAGTCGTTTTTTCCCTGCTAGTGAAAGCATTTCACAAACAACTGATGAAGTTTTGCAATGAAGATCATTGATTTATTTCCCTCTTCAGCCAGGGAATCTCAGCCAGTCTTCAGCAAATCAGGAGGTGCAGGTGGTTAATGGGGCATGTAATTGAAAAAGAAGGGAAAAATAAAAATCTCCATGTACGTGGAGAGTTATGGAAAACCCCGAGAAAGGGATTGGCGACAGGTAGGAAAATCCCTCTGTTTTTCCAGGGATGGATAGAGCAGCTACCACTGGCTTGGTCCCAGAGCCTTGGGCAGCAGAATTCCATCTGCTGGTGGTGTCACCTTGGGGGTGTCACCTTGTCTGAGGAGGGACAGCCCACCCCACCCCATGGACGTCCTGGAGTTTGACTGGATTAAGTTGCACATCCCATCTTGAGACGAGAGCCAGTTGGATACTGCACTAGAATTTAAGTAGGACTGGTTAGATCCTGCTTGGGCTTGGACTCCCTCCTCAATTTCTTTTGTGTGGTCTTCTCTTGGGGAGCTTTAGAGAAAAACAGCAGTTTGTTACAGGAACATCTGGATCTCATCCAGGGATCATCCTCATCGTGCTGTGGGCTACTGTGCAGCACCAGAATAGCCCTGGCCACCTCTTGCCTTTCCCCAGGGATGTGCTGGAGTTCCCCCCCTGGATGTTCCATCCCTGGCTGTTCTCCCTGCCCAGAGCACGCTCGGCAGCGGCTGTCATTTGGGAATGGAGGGTCTCCAAGTTGGAAGCTGGCCTGCCCTGGGATGGAGACAACCAGAGCTTGTCTGCCGTGCAGCACTGAGCTGCAAGAGGCTCTCAGCCATCCGAGTTTCCACAAGGCAGGAGTTCTCTTCAAGGAATCCTGTTCCCTCTTCCCTCTTCCATCCCAACCTCTGCCTTTCGGGTTTAAATCGTGGAGCTGTGGGAAAGCCCAAATATCTCTGCAGGGCAGAAGGCTTGGAGGGTGAGGTGACCCTGGGAGAGGCATGGAAGTTCAGCTCTTTTGGATTCAGTTGTGCTATATTTTTGCAGTTTTTAATGAGGAATAATTATTATCCTAAATAATACTTTTTCCTCCCAACTCTTCTATAATTTTCCATCTCCCCGCCAGAGAAAGGGAAAAGAGGATTTGTGAGGAAAGCAGAATGGTTTTGCTTTTGGTTTCATTTCATTCCTTATAAAATGGTTTGTTTTCTGAGTGGAAAACCTGATAAAATTAGTGTGGAGGTGGAAAATATTCTCCCTAGCTGTAGGGATGCTGCATGGCAAAATACTTTTGATTGAGACTAATCCAATTACTCTTGATTTGGCAATCCTGAAGGGTTGCCAAACCCATCCTTTTCCTGAAATTGAAGTCTCTGAATGCTCCCATGTACCAGAAATGCCAGGACCTCGTGGATGCTGCCAAGTGCATCAGTGCTGTGCTGCTGCCCTGCCAGAGGTAATAATTTCAATTTCAGCCGTAGGGCTGCAAAATAAACACCATCCTAAAGAAACCCAAAATGGGAGAAACTGGGATATTTGCTATCTCTGGCAGAGGATGTAGGGGAGGTTGTGATTCCCCCCTCACCCTTTATACCCCAAAAGGACCATCCCACGGGCAGGTTTGACTCTCTCACCTCTTCCTCCCATGGCAGGCATTTCCAGCTTTACACTTCCCTGAAATGATTTCCACCTTCAGCCCTGGTGGTGGTTGTTCCCAGATGCTCCATCTCCCATCCCAGAAGGTGTTTGCCTGCTTTAAGGATTGGAGAGCAACCCTGAGGGCATCTGAGTGACATCCTTGAGTGACATCCTGAGTGACAGGAGCGCTGTCACCTTGAGGAACCTCCCTGCACCCAAGCCAGGTGGAAACACGATGGGAGCAGGGCCAGCAAAGAGAGGCAGGAAGGATGAGGGGCTTGGAAGGTCCTCCACAGGGGATTAAACAGATCAGGGGTGCTTAATTTACTGAGGAGAAGAGTAAGGGATGCCAAGGGAGGGTTTTTGAAACAGTGAGTGATGCGGAGACGGTCGGGAAGCCACTGCTGTCTGCCAGCTCCTATGTCTTACAGAATACCTGAAAGAAGAGCTGGGATATTAAATAATACTTATCTTAATACATAATGTTAAATCAAATGTTTAAAATAGGGGGAAAAAGAGAGAGTTTTCAAGTATGTCAGGGCTCCAGCTGTCCTTGAGTGATGATGTTAGGACAGATGGTGTCCAGGTTTCAGGAGCAGCATTTCTCCATGGTCCACAAGGATTGCAGAACAATCTTCTGCCTTGCCCCAAGAGGCAGCTGAAATAATTCTCAGTGGATATGGAAGTTCAGCTGAGGTTTTTAGGATTAAAGGCTGAACCTTTAAAAGGTGGTTTAGGAGTTTTCCTGCCTGGCAGTGTTGGGATGTGGTGAATAACCCATTGGAAAACAGACGAGGAGCTGTGGTTTGCTCTCTAGGAGATGTAGCATGATTTGCTGTGTGAGGCTGGTGCTCCAAAGAGACAAATGAGGTTGGGACGAGCTTTGTCACCAGCTCAGTGTAACCCTGTGATTCCTCTGCCACTTAGAGTCACACGGATTTACCCCAGCAAAAATATTTGCTACCTTGGGATGCCTGATGAAAGGGATTTGCTTTGCTGGGATGCTGCAGCAGAGTGGTGATGTGCCTGTGCTGGGTGCTGGTCTGGTGAGGATCCTGCAGCTCTGGGATGGAGCTGGAACTCCCCCAGGCTCCTCTTGGAGGCGATGGAGGGAGCGAGAGAGGCTTTCTGGGCTGGGTCCCCGGCTTTGGAGGTGGGAGCTGCCGTGTGGTACCTTGTTCTGCTAAGGATGCTGCTTCGACCCCTTCCCATTTCCCTGCTGACACTGGGGACCCTCTGCCGTGCTCCTGGCTTTGTTTTAATCCTCAGTAACAGCAAAAGAAAACATCTGGTGCTTTGCTTCCACCTCAGTCCGAGGGTGATCCTTAGATCAGGCATAAGGGACGGATTTTTGTGCAGCCCACGGGCCAAAACTCACGGAAGCTTTGGTGGGTGTTGCTCTAAGATTCCTACCTAAGGAGCACTCCCAGGGGAGGGGTGTGTAAAATGAGTGATCAGGAGCTTCTCTGGGCCCTGGGTTGCAGCAGCAGGGCTGGGAGAGGAGCACGGGAGGAAGGCTGGGAACTCTTTGGCTGCTGCGCCGTGCCATCGCCGTCTGTCACAGCACCAGAGTGCAAAAGCTGACAAAGTGCTTGTGAAAATCCCCTCTCCAGCTCTCTTGGATCCTCTTCAGGCACTGAAAGGGGCTCTGAGGTCTCTGGAACTTTCTCATCTAGGTGAACACACCCAGCTCTCCCAGCCCGTCTCAGCCCAGGCCACCCAGCAAAGCCCAGCCCTTAACTCGATGATAAATCCCACAGGTGGGAATGTTTCTTTTACAGGGAAAAACACTCAAGGACCATTACCAACAGCCAGGGGGATCGCCCACGGGTTTTGGAGAGGCTGTGAGATGAGGTATCCCTCTTCCACCGGGCTGGGGTGCTCAGACCTCATTCCTCTCCTTGGAAAGTGCAGGGCAGCAGCAGCAGCATGAGAGGGTTTGTGGGACTGTTTTTCAAGTGCAGGACAGCTGTAAAAAGCTAAAGAAAGCTGGTCAGAAAGTTGGGGGCTGCTCCCTCCTGCTCTGCTGCTGCTCTGCGTCAGGTCTCTGCGTGTTTGCTAAAATACAAACGGGTGCAGCACACCCTGACTTGCCTTTCTGCCAATTTCTGTGTAAACTGTGGGAAATCAGCAGTGCCAGGACCGGCCAGGTGGAGTTAAGCTGAGCATGGTACAGCCTGTCAGAGAATATCTCCTGACAGGAGCCAGACATGAATCATTTTGATGAACGTGCTTTACCCACCTGGTGCTATCATTCCATGGTGTGGTTAAGGTCACACAGAGAGTGAATAATTCAGCTCCATCCAGCAGAAAACTTGGCGCTCTCTCTCTTCCCCACTAAGTTTTGTCAGGAGCAGAGGTAAGACAACAGGATTGTCCGTGCTGTCTGACCAAGCAATGACTGTAGAATCATGGATTCTGCGTTTAGACACAATATGTTTCATGGCATTTCATCTTTTTCCTGTTTTATTACCTAGAAAAGGTTGCTTTGGCTCAGAGGATGCTCAGAGCAAAGGATGGGGCTTGGAGCAGCCTGGGAAAGTGGAAGGTGTCCCTGTCCATGGCAGGGAGTGGGGCTGGATGGGCTTTAATGTCTCTTCCCAACCAAATCCATTCCATGATGATTTTATACCCAGAGCCAAGTTACTCCTCTCAGCAGTGCTTGGGATTTATCTTGGGGCAGGTGTTGGCTTTTGGGTTGTCAGTGCCCATCCACTCATCTTTAAGATTAAAATACTAAACTGGATGAAAATATTCCTCCTTCTTATAGTGGCCCAAGTTTTGTTTAAAAACAAGGAGCATGTGCAAAGTGGATTTTGTCATGGTAAAACATTAAAAAAAAAAGTGTAACTGAGCCTTTGAAACCTCAAAGAAGTTGTGGGATTTGTTTTAGCAGGAAATGAAAAAAATTTCCTTTTCCTTGATATTCTTCTCTTTCCTTTTTAATTTTTTGATATTATTATTATTTTTCCTAAGACGATGTAATTTCCTGACTCTCCCTGATCTGAGCTGTACAATCAAAAGGAAGGGAAGACAAACTGGGATAGCTCCTTCCTGTAAGGAAATGATTTCCAATCTTTATTTGAATGCCCCATTGCTTTGCAGGCCCTATCCTTCAGATATGACTGGAAGTATTCTTTGGCAAAGGTCCCGCTTGCAGAGAGGGAGCCTGGGGATGGAGGGAAGAGAGGAAAGACCCAAGGTGGAGAAAAGGCTCCCAAGTAAAGTTCCCTGTGTTTTGCAGCACATTCCTGTAATCCAAACAGTGCTTTAGGTTTATTTTTTTGACATCATACCCTGGCTTGTGTAGCTGGGTACATCAAGCCATTCCTTTTCTTATCTGATTAACATGAATCCTGGAATGGTTTGGATTGGAAGGGATCTCAAAGCTCATCCCATTCCAGCCCCTGCCATGGGCAGGGACACCTCCCACTATCCCAGGCTTCTCCAAGCCCTGTCCAGCCTGGCCTTGGACACTGCCAGGGATCCAGGGGCAGCCACAGCCGCTCTGGGCACCCTGCGTCCGCCTCACAGGGAGAAATTTCTTCCCAATATTTTATCAAGATCTCTTTTCTTTCAGTTTGGCTCTTCCCTCCCAGGCCAAATGCTGGGAGTAATTAAAACCTGCTCCGTTTGCAAATGGGAATATTTTGCATCTTTCCAACCAGCCTAGGACATTAACAGCAGTTACTGGAAGGGGAGCCAAGCAAATGCAGGAAACTTCCCCCTAGACCAGATTTTCCAAAAGGATGCAAAGCTTTGTGCTTCAAGTCTCCATGAAAGCGATGGAAAACTGTCACAGTACACTTTGGTTGGGAATGGGGTTTCAGAAAGGCTTGTGACTGTGCTGAAAAATGGTCCCAGACTTGATGCTGACAGATTTTGCTAGCGGGACTCGTGATCCTCGGCTCCAATCAGGACTTGCAGCCATTTTGGGATCAGGAAAACATTGGAAAATCTGTCACTTGCAGCAGTTTCCCAGCCACATCTGAAGCAGCGTTACGAAATGGGTCTGGTTTGGGTTCCCACATCAAAATGGTAGCCACAGCTCCAGATTTGGGGAGCCTCATCCAGACTGCAGTCTGGTTTTCAAAAGGGTTGGATTTGCAGCTCTATTTTCAGCCCTCTTTTAATGGGAAAATGGATTTTATTTTGGATGATCCCCAGGAGTTTCTCTATCTCGCAAACTGCTGATTCCCAGATTTGTGCGTAGCATAGAGCAGAGGGTTGGAAACCTGATTTTTTTTCAAGCCTTATGTTCTTTCTGCATAATCCAGTTGCTTCTGCTTTTGGCTGGGTCAAATTTCTCACTAGAGAAAAAATAAAAAGTGGGAAAAGTTGCCTGTTCTTTAAAAATACAAAGAAATTTGCATACGAACAAAGCCTTGCATCCCTGGAAGTGTCCAAGGCCAGGTTGGACGGGGCTTGGAGCATCCTGGGATAGTGGCAGTGTCCCTGCCCATGGCAGGGGTGAGCTTTAGGGTGAGCTTTTGGATCCCTCCCAACCTAAAGGATTCCATGAAAGCTCAGCATAAGAACCTTTTAGTCGAACCCTGGTCCTTATTTTCATTTTTAGCCAAAGAAATTTCCCTCTGTTTCAAGAGCTATGGCCTGATCTAAGGAAAAGAAAATGTAATTCTTATGGAACTTCTTAACAACAAGTTGTCTTTGTCATTTACTGGGTGTTTTGTAGTATAAACCTCCCCCAATTACTTGGGAAATGTTTCCTTTAATGCCCTTATGGAACCATTCTCTTGCCCCTGGAAAAAGCCAGCAGGAAATAATAATGCATGGAACTGATGATCTTAGAGGTCTTTTCCAGCCTTAACGATTCTGTGTCGTTCACTGTTTGAACAGCATGTTCAGTATCGGTAGATGTTGCAGAAATACGGTACTTTGGACTGAAATGATTTGACTTGTAAAACTTTAAGAGAATGTTGAAAACCATTCTAGGGCTTGCTAGGGGAAAATAGAGGATTTGGGCTTGTATTGAGATTTTTTCCTGCTTGTTTCTACGACCAATGGCAGCTTCTAATGCACGTATTTGAGACTCCTTGGTATTTATCACGGCCTTATTGAGGGATCAATTTCAGGTCCTTTGAAAAAGCAGGGGGAAAAAAATTAAATCACTAAAAACCTCTTTCAATAATTTAAATCTATGTAAATCATAGAATTGTGTAGGTGGGAAAAGCCCTCTAAGACCATCAAGTCCAGCAATTCTCCCAGCACTGCCAAGGCCTCTCCTCACCCTTGTGGCTTTTAAATCCCACCAGTGATGGGGACTCCACCACTGCCTGGGCAGCCCCTTCCAAGGCCTGACAAACTTTTCCATGAATATTTTTTTTCCTAATATCCAGTCTAAACTTCCCCTGGCCCAGCCTGAGGCCGTTTCCTCTCCTCCTGTCCCTGTGCCCTGGGAGCACAGCCCGACCCCTCCTGGCAGGGAGTTGTGCAGAGCCACAAGGTCCCCCCTGAGCCCCCTTTTCTCCAGGCTGAGCCCCTTTCCAGCTCCCTCAGCCTCTCCTGGGGCTCCAGCCCCTTCCCAGCTCTGTTCCCTTCCCTGGACACGCTCCAGCCCCTCAGTGTCTTTATTGAAAGAAGAGGGCCAGGGCTGGGCACAGGCTGTGAAAGGAACTGGGTGTTATGTTGTAATATTTTCCACCAATTCCACAATTTAATTTTTTCCCCCCCACTATTTTCCAGCTGCCAGCCCTTCCTCTGCTCTCAGTTCAGCCTCTTTCCCATGTGGGTGTCTGCAGGCACCATTTGATCAGCTGTAACATCCCAAAAGCTTTATTTGTTCTGTCCCCAGAAAACGAGTCAATGGGAAATCTGGAGTAAAGGAAGGAGGTGCATAAAGGCTGGTGGTGAGTTTGAAATTAAGGGGGGCACCTCCAGGCATCTCCTTTCCAGGGGAGCAGAGCAGGACAGACTTTGCTGGCCAGAGAACACCACCAGCCCTGCCTTTTGGGCACCAGGGAATGGCCTGGTGGATCTGCCTGGATGGTAAAGTGTTTGTCTTGCCCCTCACCAGGACGTGTGGTCTGTGTGAAAGGTTAGAAAACTGACAAAAAGGAAAAAAGTTCACCTAAATGTATCTATCACTTCACATCCGTCATTTTTTTTCCTGGAGCCTGGAAAAGAGGAGGCTTTGGGGTTTTCCAGTGCATGAAGGGAAACCACAAGAAAGATGGAGAGAGATTATTTACAAGGGATGGAGTGACAGGAAAAGGACACAGAGAAGGTTTAGGTGGGGAGAAATTCCTCCCTGTGAGGGTGGGGAGGCCCTGGCACAGGGTGCCCAGAGCAGCTGTGGCTGCCCCTGGATCCCTGGCAGTGCCCAAGGCCAGGTTGGACACTGGGGCTTGGAGCAGCCTGGGATAGTGTGGGAGGTGTCCCTGCCCATGGCAGGGGTGGAAAGGGACGAGTTTGGGGATCCCTTCCACCCCAGGCCATTCTGATTCTGCTTTCAGGACCTTTCCTGACAAACCCAGGGGGTTTTGGAGTTCCTCTCTGCCCTGCAGCACACAAGGAAGATCATCCCTGCTCCACGATGAATCAATGCTGCCCAGGGGTCTGCAAGCTTCAGAAAAGAAAACACTGGAAGCTCCTTCTTGCCCAAGATGAATCTCTGTGTGTATTTACACACACACATATAATGGATTTGTCCATATACCCCTAATATATCAGTGAGAGAAGCCTGTCCAGAGCCACAGCACGCAGCTTTTCCCTGTCAGCAGCCTTTTCCCCAGGCTGGGCTTCCACGTGGGGACCAGATGCGCCCATCCCAAAAGTTCTGCTCACTTTTGTACACTCTCTTTTAGGGCTTTTTTTTCCCACCCCACTGAAGTACAGCACGAGCCATATGAGCCAACCCTCCAGCTGAGGCTGAGCAGGAATCAGGAGTGATTGCTCAGAATGCCATAAATAGTTGTTTCCAACAGTAAATAGGGATATGTGAATTAGGAATAAACTCTCCCACCAGTCTGTAGACATTCCAGTTGCTTGTTTTAATATCTTCATGTGGCTTTTTCCCTGCCTCTCCTTCGCTTTTCTTGGTGGGAGGTGACACCGAGAACAATGAGCAAGGGGCCCACTCTGGTTATCTGAAGCAGAATGAAAAACAAGAGGGGAAAAAAAAGAAAAAAAAAAAGAAAAAAAG
>VWYN01018212.1:0-63369 GCA_013400075.1 Hippolais icterina | reverse complement strand
AAAAAAAGAAAGCTGGGATTCTTCAAAAGGAGCCTAGGAGAATCAGAGACCTCAGGCATTTTGGGAACTGCATATTCAGTTCTTTGAGGGGACTCTGAAAGATCCCATCCTCACGATGTTGGCAGAGGATGCAAGGATTTGGGGATGCACTGCCAGCTTGGAGCCTTTGGATGAAGTTCCAAAGCTTTCGTGAGCTGTCTCAGCCAGCCTTCCCTTCTTCTTGACAGCAACCAAAGCTGTCCAAAAAAGTGGAATTCTTGTCTCATGGAATGAAATGTCCTCATGATTTTCTGCTTGCTTTTGTTCCAGATGAGGGAGAAAAGTCCAAGTGTTTTCACTGAGTGGAAGTTTTTGTGAAATGGAGTCAAAAATGCAGGAGTGACCTGACTGAAGTGGAAAATTTAGCATAAACACCAGGTAAAAGTGATACAAATCACAAGCATCCAGAATGGAAGGAAAGGCTGGAATAACCAACAGGAAAAACAACAAAGCTTTTGGGTCTGGACTTAAAGATTTTGCTGTTCAACTCCTTCAAAATCAAAATTCTCCCACAAAGTCAAATGGATTTGGATGAATGGGAATTTAGTGCTGCAAAACTGCTGTGGGAATTTTTGGGGTTTGCCCCAAACACAGCCTGTGCCCGTCATTATAATACAGAGCTCCTAAGCACATCCAGAGTTTGGGATCCAGCTCTGAGTCTGGCCCTGCTTTGAGCAGGAGGTGGGACTAGAGACCTCCTGAGGTCCCTTTGGACTTTGGTGATGTCCACAGTCCATGGAAAAGAGTAATTTTGCTGAGATCACAAGGGAGGCAGGAGGAAAGAGGAGAAGATCAAGAGAGGAGATTTAAAACAGGGGCAGAGGATCACGTTTGCCAAAGCCAAGCCTAGAAGGGAAAAACCCTTTCCAGGCTGCAAATTTAAAATTCCTCCCATCTTTTCTTCCAAAATATCCCCAAAGTAATGATTTGGGTTTGAAAGAACTTTAAAGTCATCCAATCAAACCTTGAAGTGATGTCTTCCAGCCACCCTATGGAGAAGGGATTTTCCAGGCATGGTGTCTTTGGGAAGGGGACATCTCTGACTGTGGGGCGCACCCATTAATAGGGAAGTCAAGCAATACAGTTGAGAAATATAGGCTCGTTAAGCAATAGGCCATTAACTTTTCCCACTTTGCTTCATGGAGAGGGGAGGAAATTCCCAAATTCCCAAATTAGATGGAGGAGCCACTGCATGGATCCAGAGGGAAGAGTAGGCTCAGCACCCCATGGCAGAGGGAGCACTCGACAGATCGAGAGGTTTAGTCAGGTGAGAAGAAGCTTTTTGATGATCCACTAATGATTTTCCCTTGAAATCTTGGAGCTGCACGAAGTCACTTGGTGATTCTTGCTGGCTGATCTCCAGAGAATCAGTAACAGAGAGGTTTGGGTTGGAAGGGTCTTAGAGACCGTCTCGTCCCATGGGCAAGGACACCTTCCAGCAGAACAGGTTGTTCAAGCCCTGTCCAACCTGGACTTGGTCTGAGGAGGAAATCAGAGCTTAAAGCCACCCTTAAAGCCACCCAGCCTGATGGGACAGCAGTGTGACTTCGGTGCTGGTGTGGTGTGAGGCTGAGGGAGAGCTGCCCGCCAGCCCCACCATGTTCGGTGCCGTAATTCCAAGAGTGCTCGGCTCTGGCTCAGCCCTGCTTTATTCCAAGCCAGCGGGAAGGGCTGACAGGGAGCCAGCACAGCTCTTGCAATCCCTTTTGCTCCCTAATTACTTCTGGCTGCTGTGGAAGCCCCAAGGACTTCAAAGGGATGGCGCTGGATTTGCGCGGGGCTGTCTCTCCCGGATCTCCCATCCCGCGTTCTCAGCCCATGGTGGTCCAGAAGGCTTCGGAGAGGGAGCCCGCTAAACAACTGCAGAAAACATTAAATATATATTGCAAATGTGCATTCCCACACGGACAAAGGCAAGGAAAATGGAGAGAAATCAAAGGGCTCAGTGAACAATGGAAATTCAGCTTTTTTTGCCTCTTCTTTTTGGCTGTAAATGGAAAAGCATGTGTGGGAGATGGATCTGGCTTCTCCAAAAGGAGAAATGGCACTTCTTGGGGTAGGTTTAGATGGGATATTAGAAAAAGATTCTCACTGTGAGGGTGGGGAGGCCCTGGCACAGGGTGCCCAGAGCAGCTGTGGATGCCTCTGGATCCCTGGCAGCGTCCAAGGCCAGGCTGGACAGAGCTTGGAGCAGCCTGGGATAGTGGGAGGTGTCCCTGCCCATGGCAGGGGGTGGGATGGGCTGAACTTTAATGTCCCTCCAACCCAAACCATTCTGGGATGAGAGAGGAGAGATTCTGGTCCAGGCTAAGCAGAAAAAGCACTCTTTGCTCTTGGTGGAGGTGTGACGGAGGTGATTGTGCCAAGGACAGTGATGCCAGCTCAGGTGGGATGAGGGCAGGTAAGCTGAGAGTTGATGCTCTCCACATCCCATGGATGGGCAGCAAAACAGGGCTCTGAAACCAGAGCAGCGAATGCTCCAGGGGCTTTTTTTGTCTTTCCCAGAGCACTGCCCACCTTCCTGGGCCCTTTTGGGCTGGAAAAGTGATATAAACACAGGGTTCCTCTTGGAAAGGCTGTTGGAAATGCTCCTGCACAACTCCACATCCTAAAAGACAAGGAAAGATGGATTTTATCCCACTAGACATAATCGACCCGTGGCTCGTGTGGGCAGTGGAGAGTAAGGAAAGTGGGAGCTCTTTATCCACAGAGCCTCCATCAGCCCCAGACCCAGGGGTCATCCCATTTGTTCAGCTCTTGGGACACAGTGGTGGCACTGCTTTCCCTGTCAAGGGGCCCTGAGCCCCAGAGGGTTTTCCAGGCGTGACACTTGAAAAACACATCCCAGAGCTGGCTTAACCCTGCCTAGTGTGGGGATGCTTTATAAGGTATTGTATAATTAGTCAATGAGCTGGTGGGACAGATCTGGATGGAGCAAACAAATGCTCCACACAAATTTAAGTGATTTTGGCAAAACCATTCCGGCCAAAAGGAACTTGTTATTGTTTGCTGCACTCCTGATTTTCTCCCATTTCAACCCTGAGGAAAATGGTGATTTCCAGTCAGCCAGGCAGCTCTGCCCGTGCTCATTTGAACAGGATTTTAGTAAGCTTCTGAGACTGGCAATTGGGGTGGTAAACCCGCTTTATGGGCTGTTATTAACCAAGCTCTGCTCAGAGGCAGCAAAACCTCATTATGTGCAGGAGCAGCGGCTGCAGCGCTCCCGTCTACTCTCGCGGGGAACCTTTAATGCTCTCCCTTTTCCGGCTTCCCAGCGATAAAAACACAAATTATTGGGGAAAAACACAAAAGCCTCGGAGCGAGCTGCTGGTTCGCTCGGCGTTCAGGCTCCTGTGCTGGAGGTTTTATTTGGCTGCTGACGTCCTGTGGATGGCTGCAGAGCAGGCACTTGGATTTTTAGGAAGTCGGCCAGTGTGGTGCGCTCTCTGTTTCTTATTTAGCTGCGCATTAAATGTTCCCCTTTGCCCCAAGTTTTATTAAGGAGAAATTAAGGAGAGCTTTGTTAAGCTGGGGACATGAAAGGAGTGCAGGCCGTCCTGCTGGGCTGAAGAAACAACCTTAGGATGGATGCCACAATTAGCCCAGTTCTCCAGGCCTGCAGTAATTATGGGTATCACAGTCTGCTAAGGGCATGGGAACTGCAGGGATTCCTCTCGGAGAAAAGTGGGGAGAAATAAAGGCCGAGAGGGACTTGGGAGTTCATCAGGACTCACAGCGGGTGGATGCTGGTGCACGCTGGGTTTGTTGGGTGATGGAGATCCCTGCGTGACCTCTCCCGGTTATCCCAACATCTGCCTGTAAAATAGGGCACGTTTTGTACCTCCAGCAAGCAGAAACAGCAAAGCCCACCAATGTCCCAGCCAGCTGTGGTGGCTGTGAGTGACCACTCCAGAAAAATTCCAAAAAGTGCCCCTGTGGAGGAGGCCCTCAAGGCACGAAACATCAGAGGTTTTCCAAAGAGCTTGTTGGCTATGGAATGATGTCCTGAGCGTTGAGCTCATGTTCCCCACTGCTTTGGCTTCTCCCGTCTCTCCCACTGCTTTGACTGCATCCCTGGTACCACAGTTAGGACTTTTTTAGGGCTTGGTGATGTTTTTCCCCACACCCAACCCCATGCTGGAGCCTCTCAGTGGGAGGAAAAGGCCCGAATTAAGTATTAGGAATTAACTAATACTGAGAGCACCATCTGGTGGGCTGAGGGGCTGGGGAATGTGGCCATCAGAGCCAGGGATGAGCTTCTGAAAGCATCCCAGAAATGCACCTGGCTGGAGCCATCAGAAGGTTGTGGTGCTCCTGCTCTGCCTTCCCACAGCCACCTCCTGACAGCCTCAAGGAGAAAGTGGAAATAATGGCCAAACATCCCCCAATTCTTCCTGCTTTTGGAAGGATGGAGCTTGATGTGCTCCCTGAAGTGTGGAAAAACCTCTGAGTGGGATGACTAAGCTCCTACCATAAACATCCATCTGTTCTTTCTTCTTTGGACTGCATCACCCTTGTGGGGCTCTTCCAGCTCAGGGTATTCTGTGATTCTTTTGGAAATGGATAAAATCTTAAAATCAGCTTTATTGTGGCCATGGATCTGCAAGTGTATATTTAGATAAATTTCTCTCATATATATATATAAATATATATCCATTTTCAGCTGGCTGATATTCAGTGTTCCCATCTGTAGCCTTCCTCTCTGAGAGGGCTTCAGCCGTGCCTATGTTCCTTGGACCATCCATGCTGTTCCTATTCCTTGTGGATTTATCCAGAGCCCTGTGAGGTCCCATTAACCCTCCCACAGACTCTCCAAGTGCTGTGCTAACAGAACCCGGGAACGGTGACCTCCAAAAAGCAGACGAATCACATGAAAATTGCATGGCATTTTTAGAACCCCAGTCTTTTCCTTGACCTTTCAGTGCAGCCCCAGAGTTCTGTGTGTGCTTTGGGGTAGGAAACATCCTCCCAGGATGTTCCTTGGCTTTTTCCGGGCAGCTGATCCTCTTTTTATCTTCAAGAAAACAGGTCAAAAGATGCTGCTTAGAACTGGAGCTCCTTCCCCTGTCCTGTTCACTGCTGGACGTGGGTCTGTCTCTCCTTTAGTCCACAATAGGGATAAACTATCCCAGGAATTTTTTATGCTGTTATCATATAATTTTTGATCTATCAAGGCATTTTCTATACATGACTTGTCAGGGTAGGTGTTTCTCTCTGTCCTGGAGCAGAAAGATTCTTGCTGTGCACCTGCAGGAGGTGAAGGAGGCGTTGGCAGGGTTTGACTGGAGATAGAAGTGGGATATAAGTGACTATAACCCACAAATTTGTTATATCTCAACTGGCTGGCATTGCCGAGTGTGTGGTGTGACTGCTGGGGGTTCTGCAGAACAAGTTGGGTGATGTTCCATAAAAGGCTTGCAGGGAATTTCATTGTTGGGTTTCTGCACGACCATCAGATATTTCATAGAGTCATAATTCATGTGAGTTATTTAATATCAGGGGAAGCTCATGGCATTTTATCCTCGGCATCGGAGCTGGCTTTGGATGCAATCAGATTGGATGGAGCAAAAAGAGAAAAATCAGTGCCAAGGGAATTTGCAGCCGTGCCTCTCCGGGATGCTTTCCCCTGGGTTCTCCGTGCTGGTCAGTTCCCAGGGCTCGCTGCTCCATCCTGCACTTGTGTCCTCCCTCTGTGCCCTCTCCCTGAGGCTGAGGCAGTCGTGGGACCGGTTCCCACGTCTCCTCGGAGGGAAGAATCCTATGAGAAAACACATGGCATTTTTATCGTCATTTTCACAGCGTAGCAGGTGGAAACGTGCAGGCAGGGTGAAAAAAAAAAAAAAGCCAGCTGGGTGCACCCAGCTCTGCTGCCAGTGTCAAAAGCTTCTCCTGGGCAAACATGCCCTAGGGCTCTGCTGCCAACCACACCCCAAAAACACGCGTTAGCAGCAGCCTCGGGCAGGTTTCCCGACCCGGAGGCAGAAGGGGCTTTCCCATCTCTTGGGCTGAGAGTCCTGGGAAGAGCCAGAAGAGCCTTGTGGAGGTTTTCACACCTCTTGCACAGGGGGACCTGGTGGGCTCCAACCCCTTGCACAACTCGCTGCTCAGTTTGCTTTTGCAACAGTGCAGACTTTGCCTTGGAGGGGAACCAAGGCACTCAAGAAGGCCAGGGGCAAGTGTTTACCTCTCCCGTGCCGGTGTGATGGGGCTGCCGTCAGTGTCACTGTCCTCGGAGGAGGTGTGAAAGCTCCACGCCCATCAGGTGCCAGCCCCATCTTTTCCCAGCTGAGGGGAACCATCCCTTTGGGCTGCTGCTCCCAGGCATTCAGGTGTGCCAGGTGCTGACCCCGCTGTGTTTTGGGGTCAATGGGAGAGCCCAGAGTTATGCTGCACACCAGAACCTCTGCCACAACCCCTTGCCAACAGCTTGGCATCCTCAGGGATAGCAGAAGGAGGTAGATCATGGAATATCCTGGGCTGGAGGGGAGCCGCAAGGATCAAAGTCCAGCTCCTGGCCCTGCACAGACACCCCAACAATCCCTCCCTGTGCATCCTTGAGAGCATGGTTAAATGCTCCTGGAGCTCTGGCAGCCTCGGGGCCTTGTCCATTCCCTGGGAGATATGTGGGAAATGGATGCTTTGATTAAAACTGCTGGGTGTTGATGCCAACCTGGTGCAGCTGAAGCAGGTTTTGACTTCTGCTGTGTGCCCCTGTGATGCTTCTCCAGCAGCTTCCTCCAACCCTCCCAGAAGAGCCAACACCGCTGTGCTGCAATTTAAGAAGCCAAAATCCAAAAAATCCCTCATGCAGATGAGTTTTCCCCTGTGATGTCTCCCTCCTCCCCTTTTCCATGGGCTCTGAATCACAGCACCTGCTTGCTTCAGCTGCTCTGATTAAAAGTGGAGAAGAAAATGATCAGTGAGGCTTGCTTTCTTCTCGCCAAACAATGCCCCAAAACCTCCCCAAACTGGCATATCCTGCTCAAAAAACCTCTGCATTAATAAGCCAGCCTTTGGACCCTCAGAAGTGTCTTTTGTGTGGGGTTCTCCCTGCATTTTAATAAGCCTGGCTTTTACAAAGACACCCCCCAAAAAAGAGAAAAAGAGACACATGCACAAAGACAAATTTCATTAGGCTCTAATCTCCTCTCTGACAAATACACTCCTGCAGATCTCTAAGCCCTTTCAGCTCAGCAAAGCTTTTTATTTTATGTATAATCTTGTTGTTGTTTTGTTCCCCACCAAAATAAAACTTGTTCCCGACGCAGAGCGCCGGGTCCCAGCATGGATAACATCTCTTTTTTTCCTCCCCTTTCTCAGAGGTGTGAAGTTGTTAATGAGGTGGCTCACGTGGCAGAAACCCCAGCAAATCCTTTGATTAAAAGCAGTCCAAGTGGCAGGGGCTGGATTATTTGTGCCGTGATGCCTTTGAGGGATGGCGGTGGCAGTGGCTGCGGGGAGAGGAGGGACAGAAGATGAACGACACACACTGGGGGCAGCAGGTTTGCTTGGTTTGGCAGAGAAGCTGAAGGGAAAGCCAGGGAAAAAAAGGGAGGGGGATGTTAAATGGCATCAGCACTCAATCCTGTGTACGAAGGGATGCTGGCAGGAGGATTTGCTGTGGAATCCAGCGTTTTTGGAGGAGGGGAACTTTTAGTGGGAGATCTTAGGACAGCATGACGGTGCTGACATACCGACACTCACATCAAGGAGTCCAGGAGGGCTGAGCTTCTCCTTGCTCTCTGCTTTGCATCTCCTCCCCTTCACAACCCAGGCTCTTCAACTCAGCTGTGTTCTCCCTCGGATCACTGGGAGTATCCAACCATCACACCCCTGTAGGAACTGCAAAGACAGGGTGAGCACACGTGAAACTACCAAGAGGCAGAACTGAGGCAAAACCAGCAGGGAAAACAGAAATTACAACAAAGGGAGAAACTCCCCAGTTTGAATTGCCTATGGTGGCATTGCTGGAGGAGTTCACTTTTTTGGCTGGGAGCCCACGAGAGCATTTCTGGCATAGCTGCTCTAAACCCAGGCATTTGGGGTGGCTCCTCTGCTCGAAGGGCTCAGGGTGGGGTGAGGAGCCAGACTGTGGGTGCCTGGGCACTTTGGCTAGATGGGAGATGCTTTAGCTTTGGGATCACGAAGGGTTGAAGGAAATGCTACCCTGGCACCCCAGAGCAGGGACCGGCTGCATCCCCTGCAGCATCTGCCAGCCTGAGGCCATCCACAGGGATGGAGCCAGGGGAATGCAATAAACATCTGTCCAAGAGGGGCGGCCTGGGATGGAAAACAGCCCCGCTTGTTCTCACTTTTGGCTGCTGCGATTCAAACACGCTTAGCAAGTTCCCGAGCCTCAGCGGAGCCGTGGAAGGTGCCAGCAGCCGCCTGCACTTGCCTGTTCCCCTTTCCTGCTGCACATCAGGCTGACAAAAGCTTTCCAGGGAGAGGCAGAGGGCTGGCAGGCAGCGGCTCATCCGGCACTTGGACGCGGCTCCGGGGTCCCTTTGGCTCCAGCCCTGGTGGCCCAGCTCCATGTGGATGTAGGACACGGAAAGGCTGTCACATCAGCCCTCTCTGGAGCCCAGCCATCCCAAAAAGCTGCCCCCTGGCCTGGGGAGGACAGGAAACATCTCAGCTGCAGCCCCCAGGAGGGGCCAGTGTCTGTGGTTCCGGGGGTTTGATGGAAAAGAGTTGATGGTGAGCCTCCAGTGCCTTCACCCTGGAGGTTAAAGCACATCTGTATCCCCTTGGGCAATTTGTAGCCCCTTAAAATGGAGCCAGAGATGGGTGCTGGTCACTCCCTGCTCTGATGGAGCTGTTCTCCTGACTAGAAGGGCAGAAAGGCACCCGGCTTTTGGCTTGGGAAAGCGACTCTCATGGACTCACCTGCTGGAAAGGAATGCCCTGCACGAGGGCGCAGGGTGGCCAAGCTCCCACCGCCTCACCAGACACTTCTCACTGTCCCCAGCCCTGGTGGAAAGGTGCAGCCAGGCTCCATCCCACCCTGATTCCTTCTGGCACGGGATTGTTTCCATTTTAAAAAAAAAAAAAAGAAAAAAGAAAAAAAGAAAAAAAGAAAATGCAAGATCCAGCCAGCACTGTGAGATTCCTCTGTCCTTGGGGGACAGGTTTGGGGCAGAAGTTTGGGGTTCTGTGTCTCTTATTGCCTCCCAAATGCTCCTGGGCATTTGGCAGAAGGGAAACACAACCATGGCTCTGAAAGGTCTTCCCAGAGGAAAATTTGGGGCTACCCAAACAGAGAAAAAAATGGGGAAAAGTCTGATAATTTCAAGTTTTTTAGAGGGAAAATATTTGGAGGGAGGAGTTTCATGAGCACAACAAATATTTGGTTGCCTCAGAGATTTCCTGCACATCATTTTTCTTTTTCTTCTGGAGCCTGGTGCGTGCAGCCAGTTTTCACTTCTGGGTCAGAAAGATGTAAAAGTACCAGTCATGTACTTCAATATGTTTAGATGCCAGCTTAGAGTTGGGTTCCTCAGAACTGAAATAAATCAGGGGGTGCAATGAGTGAGATCTTAAAACTTTCCACATTCTCAGGTGTGAGGACCAGCAGAAATCCTGGTTGGAAATCACTCTGTGTAAAGCCTGAAGGGGAAAAAGGAAACCCCAGCCAAGCAAGAGCTTTGGGTGAACAGTCAGACACAAGGCTTGCAGAAGGGTTCCTGTGTTTGAAAGCTCCTCTGCTTATTTTACCCAGTGGAATCATCTGGGGTAAAGGGAGATGTAAACACTCTGCTCTCCAGGCTGTAGTAACACTGCTTTTAGTGTGGAAGGGAGAAAAGGCTGCCAAGGAGATCACAGAGAATGTGTTTGAGGACTCACCCACTGCTTACAGACTCAAAACCCTCGAGACATCTCCAAAAAAAGGTAGAAAGCTGTTGGATCCCTTCTTCCTCTCCCTGCATCCCAACAACAGCAAAATGCAAATTCCTCTTCTTCCCCTTGTACGGAACAAGAGCAAAATGCAAATGAAATGTCAGAGATATTTTGGGAGGAAAACCCCGAGCCCCAAAGATCTATTCCTGCCTTTCTCGTGGCCAGAAGGGATAGGTCAGGCTTAGCTGGAGTCCAAGTGCCTTCTGCATCCGGCAGCTCTGCACAAGCTCAGCCTTGAGCCAGGCAGATCGTCAGTGCTCTTGGAATTAAACACGTGCAGGAGCCCTGCCAGGATCCATGTGCAGGGCTTTGAGCCTCAGGAAATGATGCCTTCTGGACCAGACCTGGAAAAAGGAATAAATAAACTCCTCCTCTGATGTTTGCCTTTATATTGGAGGTGAAAAAAATGTGCAAAAAAAAGGGCACATGACACTACTGCAAGGAGAAAATAACTCTCTGTCCCTCCCCAGCCCTCCAGGCTTGGTGTTAGGGAAAAGATTCCCTGTTGGAGAGATTATTATGGGATAAATTGGATTTTAAAAGCTTTTATTTTCTCCCCATTATCCAGGGCACAGCAGAGATGGTGTACCAAGGGCTCCTTCCTGCCTCACCTGACCCAGAGGGTGAAGATAGAGCACAGCAAAATGTGTGTGTGGAGAACTGTAGTGGGAACAGAGTTTAAAAAAATTCATAAGGGTTTTCATCTAGATGGAAGGGAAGGATTTACTGGAAAATGGGCCCTGGATGTAAACTTCTCTCCAGCTCTCGCTGTGTGTAAATTGATTTATCCCACGCTCATCTTTGAGCAAGGTTTTAGGAGAGCCTATCACAGCTTTCTCCCAAGTCTTTCACGGCAGGGAGAACCAGCATCCCTCCCTAAGAAACTGGGTGGAAGGAAGAGGAGCAATAATTCTTTGGTCTATGGAGAAGGCAGGGTGGTGCCACACCTTAACCCCAGCCCTGCTGCATCACCCCTTGGGAGCCCCCAAAAAACTGGAGAGGGCAAGGTCAGATGGGGGAATCCTGGGCCAAGAGCCATCCTCAGGTGGATAAATGCCTTTATCTTGGGGTGAATTATCCACTTTTAAGGGTCATTTGGGCTGTGATTCAGGATTTTCTCCATCTCTGCCTGACTGAGACCTGCCAATAAAATTTCTGTGAGGATGCACTTTGCTTTAGGCAGGACTGAGGTGATTTGGGAGCCACAAAACCAGTGGCCACTACCAAGAGGTGCTGGTTTCTCTGGGAAATCTGGGGTTGTGCTGTGGTCCTTGAGAAATGTGACCTAAATTGGAAGAGGAATAAACTGTGGAAGAACAAGAATAGCAAGGGAATGGAGTGAAGGGTAAACAGAGCAGGAAGCGTGTGCAATGTTTCCCTGACTCTGGGGCTGAAAGACATCTAAATATAACAAATACTGAAAGCTTTTATCCCATCTAGTATAAACAACAACAAAGTACTGCGGGGTTTTTTCCCCTCTGCCTGGCAGAGAAATAGGAAAAAATTCCTTTTGGATCCCACAGGCAAACTGAGGACAGGCTGGAGTCCTGCCCCAAAAGTGGTGGCATGGCCCTTCTTGACCTTTCAGGCTGCTGCCCCATCGAGCCCAGCTTCCCAGTCCACACTGGTTCATCTGGGATGTTAACTAGGAATATCTGGGACTGGGAATATCTGAGAATCTGCAGGGCTGCCCTTGCCAGCAGGGCCACAAGGAGCACAAACCCAAACTCACCCTATAATTTTAGCAGCCCCTTTTGTGGGGTTGAGGCTCCAGGCAGAGTTTTCCCCATACAGAAGGAGCACGGGGCTGGGGAAACTGGAAGCAACAACATCTGGCTGCTCCGAGCAGCTGCGAGTTAAAAACTTAACTGGGTGTGGTTTTCTGTGGGGGCTGGAGGGACCCTGCCCCAAACTGTGTCAGCCTGGAGTTGTAAGGAGGTGGGTTTTTCATGAATTTTTAGGATAATGGGAGGCAGAACAGGTACCAGGAAGTGCAGTTGAGGGCATGGAGAGGACAGAGCCCTTCCAGGACAGGCTGGAAAGATGAATTTCCCTGGAAAAAGCCTTGCATATCCCCACTGACCTGGCTCAGTGATTTTAGTAGCTCACTGCCTGGCAAAATATCCCTCAGCCTTCATCCTCTTCCTCCACCTACCACCCCCTAGCCATGGAGCAGGAACTCCTTGGTGAAAATGGGGTGGAATAACAAGTATTTACACCCTAAATCATTTTCAGCTCAGACATTTTGGCAGCTGCCCTCCTCCTCCAAGGCTGAGGGTATGTGAAAGAAGGAGCTCTGTGACCTGCTGAGGACTCAGCTGGGCGAAGAAATCCCTCAAAACCACGCAGGAATTCGAGGTCTTTCCGTGTCATCTATTTCTGATGTCCCAGAGCTAGTGATGGGAATACCACCTTCATGTTTCCAGCATTCCTGGGGAGGGGAGAAAGCCCTTAGGAGCAGATGAACTGCAAAACACAGAACACTGGAAATGCATCAGTAGTGCAGACATTAGAGCATCAGTAACACTGGAATGGATAATTCCTGCAAAACTCCTCATTCCAGTGGGGTGAATTCAGGCTTGGATCAAACCTTCAGGCAGAGATAAAGAGCCAACAACCAAATGTAGGCTGGGCTTGGCTGGGCCATGCCCAGTTAGGCTGGAGATTTGTCCCAAGTTCAGCAGGTCAGGTGCTTAAAATACATCTGGCTCCTTTGTAGGAGAGGAAATTCTTGCCTGCAGGCCAAAACTGACAGCAAGATCCTCGGTGGAAATCCTTCTGGAAGAGAGGAGGAAGTCTGCACCCCCAAACTGTACATCCCTTAGGTCTGAGTCAGCAAGAGCTGCTGGTGATGGTTGGAGGCACAGGATTAGCAGTGGCACATCTGGAGGGGGACAAAGGAGTGTGGATGGGTGGCAGAGTGGGAATTGTTCCACGGATGTGGCCAAGGATAAACAGTGTTAACAAAGCAGTGAATAAACAGAGGATGTCAATATGCCCTGATTGCTATTTGCCCTTATGGATGCAGCTCCCTGCCATGTGGCCGTGGTTTCCTGTTTATCCAGAAGGGAGAGTCTCAACAAAAGCTGGAGCACTCGGTGCCTGTGATTTATCTGATTTCTGGAGCTCAAACCAGCCCTCATTTCTGCCGGGGCAGTGCAGCTCCTGCTGTCTGCAGTGACTGAGCACAGGTGACCTGATCCCAGCTCCTGTCACCCAACCACATCTTGTTAGGCTCTGAAGCCATTCACTCCATCTAAACAAGGGAGAAAGTGGCACATGCTTGCAAGAAACAAAGGAATTAATTCCTTGTGATTTCTGCTGCCTCTTGTTTCACACCCGATGACAGGCGCCTCTGGAGTCAATCCTAGGAACATGTGTAGCTGTTAGAGGGGAAATTCTGCCTTATCATCTGTCATAATTTATGTTCCCAGGGCTGCTTGTCTTGTGCTGCCTGGTGGGACCCCTGTGTGCAAGCTGAGCTTCTGTGATTCACCTTCTCCCGTGCTTCCAGTGCCTCCTTTGGTGCTCCCGGTGCGGATCAGTCACCGCTCTGCTCTCCAGGGAATCTGGGCAGGTCTTCCCATTTCCCTGCTGGAAGGAAGAGGAAATCTCAGGTAGTTTTGGCAGAGGAGGCCTCAAAGAAAGAAAGAAGAGAACCTTTGTGGGATTATGGTGGTGTGAGGTTGGCAGGACCTTAAAGCCCATCCACTTCCATGGGCAGGGACACCTGCCACTACCCCAGGCTGCTCCAAGCCCCCTCCAACCTGGCCTTGGACACTTCCAGGGATCCAGGGGCAGCCACAGCTGCTCTGGGCACTCTGTGCCAGGACCTTTTTCTGCTGTTGCTGTCTGGAAACTGAAGGGCGCAGGTGATGAACCAAAAATGTTGTGGAAAGGGAGCGGTCATAAAAACTTCCTTAAAAAAAAAATAGTAAGGAGATTGTCTACGAGTCCTTTTCTTGGAAATGAGAGCTGCCCCAAAGTTTGGCAAAGCTTTCCTTGAAACAATGGAGGGAAAAATTAGGAAAGATAGATCAGTTTTATTTTAAAAGAATGAGTTGTTTGGTGAGATCTTCAGCAATTTTGATTGTTTTCACACAGTCCATCTTTATTTACCTTTGTGTCAGTCTAGCAAGGGCTTTGACTCTATTTTAGTGGCATATAAAGAATTTCCTGTTTGCTCGTATTTTAGGGAACTTGATGAGTATTTCCATATAAAGAAAAAGGTCTGAAAGAGAGGGTTTATCTGAACAAGGGGAAGAGTCTCCATTTTCCAGGGTGCCCTGAGATGATACCACAGAGACCCTGGCTTGTGGATTAGGCTTGGAGCAACCTGGGATAGTGGAAGGTGCCCCTGCCCATGGCAGGGGTTGGAATGAGATAAATTTTAGGGTCCTTTCCCAAACTGAAATTCTGTGGTGGCCAGACACGAATGCATCCATTCACCTGCCCACCACAAAGCCAAACCTCATCCCTGCCACGGTGTCATCGATCCGTGCCACGAGCAGTCAGCGCTGAGGCATCAGCTTGGACAGGGCCACTTGTGAAAGTCTGAACCCAGGGAGAAGAAAGCAGCAGAGCTGTCAAGCCACCCCAGCTCCTGTTTATGTCACTAGAGCCCCAAGGTTAGGGCTTGAACAATGGATTAACTGATATGTTACATGCACAGAAAGCCCTGGAAGAGGGAAGGAGGAAGAGGTTTCCCTCCCACCTTTGGAATAAGTGACGTGGGGCTGCTGGGCAAGCAAAAGATAGACAGGAATCACCTTTGTCAAGGAAGGCTTTGAAAAATTAAGGAGAGCCTAATTTTTTTGTAATAGGAAGGCTCAAGAAGAGAAAAGAAGAGCTGGAGGGATCCTCAGCTGCTTTGGGAATCACAGGTCCATGCAGCCAGGAGGTCAAAGCAAGTTCAGCAGTTAAAGCCTGAGCTCTCCCGGAGCAGCTCCTTGTTCTGGAGCACACATTAGCTGATGAGGATAATTTCAGTTTGTTTTTATTCAGCGTAATCACATCGCTCTGAGGAAGCAACTGCACGAGTGCCGGAGCTGAGGCGTTGCTGCAGCCGGAGTTCCTGAATCATCCTGACAATCCCTGAATCCCACGGGATGCGTGCGTGGTTCGTGAGGCTGGCTCTACTTTTGGCCCCGGGCACGGATAACTCTCACATCCATCCCTGCTCCCGGCCTCTCAGCCAGCATCTCTGCTGTGTTTCACCCCACTGAGGCCAGGTGCAAGGGTGAGGGCCAGTCCAAAAACCAGAGCACCGCTGCGGGTGAGGCTTGGGCTCAGCATCCTCGCAGCAAACAAGGGAGTTCAAAGTTCTCTCCCTTTGTTTCCTGTGTGCTGTTAATTTGTCAAGTTTTATCAATTTCTGCTACCCCTGGCAGCTGCACTGCGTGTAAAATCCTCCCTGTATCACATATAAAATGCTCTGCCAGGACTGCTCTGCTTGGACTGGAAAAGCAACAAAAGCAGAGGTCCATTTTTATGTAAATGTTTGGTTGGGGTATAATTGTCTCCCAAACCTGACTGAAGGCACTTAAATTGGTTTAAAGCCTTACAGTTCCATGCTCTTGACAGATCCAGCCACAACCAGCTTGTTCTGGCTTGTCACATGAATTTTTACTCCCAAATTAAGCTTTTTTTAATCACTTAACATCAGTTAATAGGCACTTAAGATGAAGTAATTTACTTTTTATTTTCTTACTTGGTCTCTGCTGATCAGTTCAGGATGAGATCACCTGAATTTTATTTGGGGGGGGGTGGGGGGGTGGTCAAAGGGAAAATTGGCAACATCCACCTCGGGCTTTATTTTGGTTTTATTTCCTCCTTCTCCTTTGAACAGGGTGGGATCTCTGCAGAACAATTAACATTCATTCGCTAAGTGCTTTTGCAAGCGTGTTTACGAGAAATGCAAATACTCCAGGACTGGGGTGGGCTTGTTTTTCACCTCAGTTTAGCCCCAGATCCTGTGGGTTTTCTGTGTTCATTGAAGTCTCATGCTACAGCACTTGAAAGTTTGCGTGCCCAGAGCTGAGCGTGCCGGCAAACTTCCCTGAGGTGGAGGGGCTGAGACGTGAGAGAGCTCGGGCTGTTTTAGCGCAGCTTAAAAACCAAGGATGTTTGGGCCTCTCCAGGTGTCCTGGAAGGGAATTTCAGAGCCTGGAAACCACCATCCCATAAAGAACATCCCTGATGTTCCCTCTGCCCCAAGATAACCCACAGAGGCTGACGCCTCCGGGGCTGCGTTTTTTCACCTCAGACCGTCTGCTGGCAGGGCAGGGGCGATAGCAGCGCTGCTGATTTATGGGGTGGTGGCAGAGTTCCCAACCAGGAGCAGCAGAGAGGTTTTCCATTGGAAAAGGGACAGCTCCGAGGCGCGGGATCTGCCGGGAGTCCCCGCGGGTGTTGGGTTTCGCCAGCCTGGTGAAAGTCACCCCCTGGTTTGGGGTTTTTCACCTAAATTGTAGGCACAGGGAGGCAACAAGACCTCTCCCCTTCTCTTTGGGCTTTCCAAGGAGTTGGCCAATCCATTCAGGGACGGAGGGTGAACAGGCAAATCCCCATATCTTTTCCCTAGGAAAAGAAGTGAAAAACAGAATTTCTTCTTCCCAACCAATTAATGGACTTCAAAGAACAAACCGACCAAGGGCTGTGGAAAAGATTGGCAAAGGATAGTGAGAAGGGATGAATTTAGCAGGATGGGACAAGGAAACCTGGATACCCTCTCCCACATCACGAATACAGTTCTTTGAGGGAATTCCCTGGGAAAGTCTCTGCTTAATTACAGCCTAATTGCTGCTCTGGGAGCAGCTCTCATGCCTCTGGAAGATGGCTTGAGACTGGCTGGTGAAAAACTGCTCCCAAACATGTTTCGTTAAGATATCAGGCCCAAAGGAAATATGTCAGGGATGTGTGGATACGGTTGGAGCAGGGATGAGGAGAGGCATATCTTGTTCCCTCAAGTGGGAAGAATTGACTGCATGTGAACACAGGGATTGGGAGCCTTGGAAATAGTCTGGGGGCAGCATCAGGAGCAAACACAGAGATAATTTATCCTTTTTATCCTTCAAACTTCACAAAAAGAGACTTCTGCTGCAGAGGGGTAATACTGGGGGTGGGTAAAGAATGGCCTTTATAATATTAAAACCCAGTTGTCTGGAAATTAAATACTAGAAGGTGATGCAGAAACGTGGATTTAAGGCAGGGTTTTCAACCTGATAGGAATTAAAAACTCCTCCAATGGACCTGGAAGAAATGATAGCTGATAAGGATGGTGGTGGGTAACTGCTCCAGGAAATCACTGTGGTCAGGGGAGGTGGGTGAAAGCTTCTTTGCTTCTTCTCCACCCCTGGAGGTGTCCAAGGAGGGCCTGGATGTGGCACTCAGGGCTCTGGACTGGGTGACAAGGTGGGGATTGGGCACAGGTCGGACTCAATGGCCTTGGAGGTCTTTTCCAGCCTAAATGATTATGGGATTCTGCGACCCCTGCAAAGCACCACGTGGCCCCAGCCAGGACCCAAGATACTGCACCTGCTGCCTTCAAGGTGCCACCTTGGGCTCCAGACTTGGAGCATTAATAAAATCACCCTTGTTCAAGGTTACGGCGTGAGTTGATTGCTCCTGATTAGGGATTTGTATTCAGTTGTGACATCCTGCAATTTTTATTACCTTTATGGCAATAATTGCAAATAATAAAATGACAAACTATTGTAATTAAATTTTAATTAATTACAAATCCATTACTTTTAAGTTTATTCATGGTAAGAACAATGATACCCAAAATAATTCATTAAAGCACTTGATATGTAAATTACAAAGCCTGACATTAATCTCAGGCAGCTCATGTATTCTCCATAGCAGTAGGGAATTTGTTTAAGGGAAGGCAGCTCTGGATGATTTTAACTGCTCACTTGAGGGAGCAGGGAAATACTGGATACTCTCAAGCTGAAATGATTCCCAAAGTCAAGTTCTGCATCCTCCAAAGGAAAATGCTAAGGAAGCAAAAAGAGATCCCTGCCTGGCCTTCCTGCGATGGGTGGATAATCACTGCAACAGCACTTGGAGATACGGCAATCCTGCAGGGAGCTGGGCACCAGGGCAGCTCCTGGCTCTCAGCCCAGGTATTTCACTCCTGATGGGTAACTCTGTGTAGGCAGTGCTCAGGGAGAGGGTCTTGGGACACCAGGCAAGGAATGTTTCCCGGGCTTTGGCTGTAAACACCCATCCACCTCCCCAAATCCATGGAATCCTATCCTTATGCTTCTCCGTCAGGGCAGCAAACCTCTCATCCCAGCTCTCCACACTGAAATAATCCCATTTGTGATGGTCTGTTTGCCATCAGCTTTTACTGACTTAATTTAATGTACCAAGCCATGCTGGACTTTGCTTCCCCCGGATAACCTGAGCGCAGATCCCTGCACATCCCACGGGAAAAATGGTCCATGTCAGGTACAGGATGAGGATTATTCCTGGTCAGAAAGCCTCGTCCTTGGCCCTGGACAAGCAGTAAAAGAGCCTGGTGCAACAAAGGTGTTGTTGGATGGGGCTTGGAGCAACCTGGTCTAGTGGAAGGTGTCCCTGCCCATGACAAGGGTTGGAATGGGGTGAGCTTTAAGGACGTTCCAACCCAAACCACTCCAGGATTCTGTGATCTCCGCAGGGTTCTTACCCCAGGCTGTGAGAAGGAGTCATTGCTGTCTGACAACCTGGGGCACCCTGGCCTGAAGGAGGTCAGCACCAAGCTTTTTAATTTTATTTTTCCCTCCAACACTGTTTTATATCAGGAAGCACAGGACTATATTTGCCTTTTGCCGAAGCGAGCTGCCATTTTGCTGCAGCACCCTCTGTGCTCCCAGTTGTCTGCGATCCACATGTAATCCTACCCAGCTTGGGAGCTTTCCTGCCAAAGGGGAGGAAGGCACGAACGGAGGGGAGACGTGATCAGACAGAAAGGCACCTCCAGCTCGGACACGGAGAGCCTAAAGCAGGGAGGCACACCCAAGGTTAACAACATGTTGCTCCACCAGCTTCTATCTAATCTTGGAAAACGTCCTCTGCTGCGAAGAAAAATGGGAAAGTGATTATGTGCCTTGAAATAAGGTCTTGCTCCACTGTCTAGACAGCTTTAAAAAACATCAAGCTGGGGTGTTCCTATTTATGAAAAATGCAGCTGCAGTGCTGCCTTCCGCGGGCGAGGGAAGCGAGTGGTGCACTTGAGGTCATTTGGCTGCTTGCTGAGCCTGTCCATGGGAATTTATTCCTCTTTCCCTCTTGCTTTATTTGTTTTATCCCTTCTGCTTCCAACCTGCCATCCCCAGCCTTCTGGGCCGCTGGGCTGTGTCCTTGGGGGCTGTTGGCAGGGGGGCAGCCCATCAGACACGGATCCCTGTGAGGATCCGTGAGCCAGGATGGCTGCTGGGTGCTAATCCAGGCTTTTCCCTTCCCAGATTATTGCTGTAGGGATGACTGTCCGGAGCACAACTGCAGACAGCCTCCAGATCCTTAATAGAGTCTCTTATAACCTCTCCTTTAAACTGGAAGAATTTCATTTGCCCTAAGTGCAACCTCAGCAATTCCCCTCTGCCTTTTTTTTTCCCCATAGTGTGTAGGGGTGGACATTTTTTCCTGGCAGGATCCAGGCAGGTGGAATCTGGTGCCAAAACCAGGATTTGCAGGAGGAGCCACATGGCTCAGCATCCCCTGCTAAGGGGACCCAGCACCACATTCCTGCTAAGGCTCAACCTTGGATGGTCTGGGAAAAAAAAAAAAAGTGAAAGAAACAACCCTACTGATCACGGGGCTGTGTCCTACAAAAGGGGGAAATGGGTCAGTGGATCTGTTAATCCCAGCTTGATCTAAAGTCTCCGGGACAGGTGGCAACCTTCATTTAATGGAACAATGAGATCATTAGGAATTGGTAATGAACTGTAGTGCAGCCGTGAAAGTAGGTCACCCTTACCCCAGGAACACTTCAGTCTGTCCCCATTCATGTGCAGCAGCAGAGATGGCCGGGGGCAGGGTGACAGCTCCATCCTGGGATTTGCTAAACCAGATGATTTTAGGAACACAAGGGGGCAAATGCTGTGGACACGAAATGGGTTAGATTATCTCAAATAATAAAATGACTTAAAAATGGGCTGGTTCAGGTTTAGGTGCTGAGTCCTGCTGGCCACAGGTTGCTCATGATTTGTGAGGAGGGTGGTGTTGGAAGAACCAGTCTCAGGCCAGGGACAGTGATCACCCAGGAGGAAAAGGGAAGAGATCCTTTCCTAATCCCCACGGGAAGATTTGCCCC
Source organism: Hippolais icterina (assembly GCA_013400075.1). Classification (NCBI taxonomy): domain Eukaryota; kingdom Metazoa; phylum Chordata; class Aves; order Passeriformes; family Sylviidae; genus Hippolais; species Hippolais icterina. The sequence goes on along the minus strand of VWYN01018212.1, from coordinate 43,130 downwards.
CCAAGCATCACACAGGTCTCTATTTCTACAACCTGAGGGCATCCCAGGAGGTCTCTCCTCCCTGCAGCACTCTAAGCTGGAGGTGGTACTTACTGTCCCTGAGCTTTTCCTTTCAGATGCTTTCCCTGCTGCCTTCAGGGCTGAACTTTGGGTGCTTCTGGGTTGAAGCCATCCTGGACACCTTTAGCCCTCCCCAAGCTCCCGAGCCTTGCACATCCAATATGATTCACATTTATGAATTTTTTCTTCTCCCATTGACCCCTTGTGGATGAAATCCAAGTGCTCAAGTTAAGACCACAAATTTGAAAAACTTCTATTCTTCCCTCCACCTTCATTTGCTCCCAAATCTTGGCATTCCTATAGCCCTCTGTAATTTTATGAACCACCAAGCAGGCAGCCTGCTGCCCTGCAGGGGGATAGAAATTTGCTCAGCCAGTGAGAGCCCCAAGGGCTGAAGATAGGAAAGGTTAAGAAAATATTTTGCTCAAGATGCAATAAGGAGTAGTGGGGTTTGGAAGGTTATTTCTTTTTCCTTTTTTTTTTTTTTTAAGGGGTATTGAAGCAAGCATTTTATAAATATTTATGGACAAGGAACTGTGCTAAAATAACACTTCAGGGCTGGTTTGAACTCCTCCAGGAAATTGAGGTGGCACATGGTCCCCATGTGGCTCTCGTGTTGTTAGTGAGGATCCTCCTGCTCTGCATTTCCAGGGACAGGCTTCAGCTGTTGTCCTTATTAATTGCAGCTTTTACATTTTATCCTCATGGATGTGTGATTCCAGGGGGTGCTGGGAGAGTGACCAGCCTCCCCCAGCTCTGCCTATCATGCCTTGAGGTGTCTGTCCCATAAATTCAGCAGAAGGCCCCCGTAGTCTTGACTCTCAACCCCACCAAAGTCTTTTTAAACCCATCCCATCCCACTGATGATGGTCATTACTCCTCACGAGCACATCAGGGCACCAGGAATGCCACCACTGGCCACCAGGCTGAAGGAACAGGTCTCTTTTTGTCCTCCTTCGCTGGGTCAGGCTCCACAAACCCTCCCTTCCCTCACAGCTGGAGGTGGTTGTCCATGTCCTGTCCTTCTGGACACAGGTGCTGTAGTCTTCACCAACACTTAAAAACTTCAGGAGGGGAGGGATCCTCCCTCTCCCTTCCCATTCTTCCTCTTCTTGTTGGTGTTCTCTGTGCTTCTCTTCATCTGCCCACAGCCCCAGCCCCAGGCTTCCTTTCCATCCATGCTCCTGTGGTGTCTGAGCTGCTTCATGAGGAATTTCTGTCCACGTCCTGCCGGATGGAATCATTTGCTGGAGGAACGGGAAAGAAACCAGAAAATGCTTCAGGTTGTCTCCCCTCACCCGATTTCCTGCCAAAAACAGCTTTAGTGGATGGGGAGGAATGTGAGGATCCTGGTGGAGCTTGGAGAGGAGAAGGATCGGATCACTGGTGACACCTTTGATGCCACCAGCTGGGCTCTCCCATCTCGAGTGAGCTGGCTCTGGGGGCAAAAGGGACAGTGGCTTGGGGAGAGACATGGAAAAACCTGGGAACTGCCAAAGGGAGAGGGATACAATTCCCCTCATAATAAGGACTGATTTCTTTGTATTACTTAGAAAGGAGCAGCCTAGATAGGCTGAGCTGCTGAAAAATATGTTTTTCACCTTTTGGGGAAGACTGGAGAGGGTCCTCTGTGTGTTTGTGTGTGTGCCCTTGGATGTGACCAGGCTCTGGCAATGCCAGTCCCTTGGCACTAGTCCTTCCTCTCAGCTCCCCCAGCTCCAAGGATTAAATAAAGTGGAACATCCATCTTGCTCTGTAATGCAAACAGTGCAGCGGGCCAGGCAGCTGATAAGGAATCACTTCTTGGTTTAATGAGGAGACTTGACATAAACTCAAGAGTGTGCAGGAAAAAGGAAAACATTTCAGAGGGTGCCTGCAATGGAACATTTCTGGCACTTGAAAAAGCACAAAGCGAGCATGGTTCACATCAGTAAACATTTTCAGCTTCCTTTCAATAAAAATGTAATAACCAATAAATTTAAACCGAACAACAAAAACTCTCTGTAAATGTACAGTGAGCAGTTTGGTCTAGAACATTTTTCACCCCCTCTAAGAGCAAAGAAAGCCCATCCAGGTGGGTTTGGGGGTTTGTTTTTAATTTTCTCCTCATGGCTCAGCATTAAATGAGTGATTAAAAGCAGCAAGAACCCAGGAGTGTTTCACCTGGTCCGGCGACATTGCAGTGATTGTTTGAGGTCCAGCCAAAAAATCAGGTTTGCTGGACTTGAGCTGGACACTGGCCGTGCTTCCAGGCAAATGTTGAATTCTTGGATTCTTTCCCACTGTTCTCAGCCAACTGTGTGCCCAGATGGAAGGATGGTGGTGTTGGATTCCTTGGGGATCGCCTTTTCAAGCTCTGATATCTAAATGGAGGATAAGTGTAGGTGGAGAGGGACCACGTAGTGACAGGGGAATGGCTTCAAACTGGCAGAGAGCAGGGTTAGGTTGGATATTAGGAGAAAATTCCTGACTTTGAGGGTGGAACAAGTTGGCCAGAGAAGTTGTGGCTGCCCCATCCCTGGAAATGCTTGAGGCTGGGTTGGACTGGGCTCTGGGCAACGTGGTCGAGTGGAAGATGTCCCAGGCCCAGGCAGGTGGGTGGAACTGGGTGATCTTTAAGGTCCCTTTCAACCCAAATCATTCTGGCATTCATCATTTGTGACAGTTCTGGCTTTTTTTTCTGTCAAGGTCAGGATTAATAGCACAAGAGACGAAGTTCATGTTCGGACTCAGATGTTTATTAATTTTATCTACATTATGGTCTCTCAAGCCATGAGTTCTGCAGTACCTCTAGCTAACAAGGTGCAAAATGGAGTACCTCTCTATTTCTATAAGGTCTCTTCAAGGACAGTCCATCCAATTGTGAAATGATACCTAAATTATTATTTTTACTTTAAACCCAATAACCAACCACTTGAAGTCTGCAATGCAGACTTTATTAACCAGTTACAAAAAACCACCCAAACCCATGAAGAAGAAGGGAGAAGAAGGTGAAAAAAGACCTAACACCCACCCTAAAGTCTCCCTCTTGCCCCATATGTATTACTATATACTAAAATCTTAAACTCTAATTTTTCACCCTGTGATGTGGCACAATTCTATTCAAACTACACACCCACAACAGAAAGCCTGAATTTCTCAGTTTCCAGAATTCCAGCAATGATTTTTTATTTTTTTTTTTTTTTAAAGGAAAGGAGAGGATTAAAGCACCAGCTGGGACATTGGAGTGCTGTGGTTTCATGGAAGCCCTCCAGGGTCAGCCTGGAGCAGGGGTGACCAACCCTTGGCCACAAGGCCTGAGATCCTCCTCATGAGGAGTTTGCAGCTAAAAGCAGCAGAACGATGCCAGGGTGCTGATCTTGGCTTGAAAACAGTGTGTTTGGAAAGGAAATTCAACCAGAGGATATTTTTATGACTGTGACGAATACCCAGAGTCAATTCTGCTTCCAGAGTACACATCCAGGAGGGCAACTCCAATTATTTATCTCGGGGAATTGGCAGGTTCCTGATGTTGTGTGTTGTGTGTTTCCTCTTCACGTGCACACAGAGACTGTGAGCCATGATATTGTCCCTTCCTTGGAGCCCTGGCAGTGCTGCTGCTAACTCAGCCCCTTCAGAAAGAGAAAATTTGGCAGCTTGTCCGATGGTGTGGTCAGAGTGGGGGTTTGGGGACGTGTTCTCTTATCTCTGCCTCCAAATTTAGTCTGCAATCACTTAAACTCCCCTCTGAGCGTAGAGGGCGTTGGGGTGTGCCCGTGTTCCTTGATTGAAAGGTTTTTTATAATTCAACATTTAGGTTAATATCAGTTGTGAGCAAACCCCTCCCGATGGGGAAAACCGTGGGAGGTGTTGGCAGAGGTGCCGTTCACTGGAGAGATGGATGGGGTGGGATACCCGGCTAGGTGGCCAAGCCCGACTGGAATTTCCTTGGTGTCTTTGCAGGAAAAGGAGAAAGACAAAAAACCTTTCCTTAAAATAAGTGATTAACCTTTCCATGCCACCTAGAATACACAATTCCCTTTCAATATTAATATTATTTAGTCCTCTGCCGCTTTATTTTGATAATACATCCGTTTGGGAAGGAAAAGGTCATTTGGAAAAAAAATACCCAACCCAAACCCAATGTTTCCACTCCCTCAGGAATGTCTTTCCCTTTATAACAAACAACTAGTTGACAATTTCAACTCAAATACAAAAATAGATTCCATCTCCCAAGCAGAATTTTCCAAAATTTTTCTGGAAATAGGCTGCCTTATGCCTGATTTTTTTTACAAATGCCATGGATTTCAGAACCCGGCTGCTCCGATTCTCAGTTTCACCAGATATTGAGCAGTGGAACCTGGTTATATTTCCACACAGATAGCCATGAAATTCAATATAAATTTAAAATTTATAAGACAAACATGGGACATTTTTGTGGTTTATCACATTTGATGTCTATGGGAATTCCTTCTCCATGGGCATTCCGAAGGAAAACCTTAAAACACTGGGGGGAAAAAAGTGTATTATTAAATGTTTACATATGGGGACATGTAGTCAAATGCAGCAAAGATGCTTTTTCATTAACCAGATGGTAACTTCTTATTTACATTTCCCATATAAAACCATCTGTGCTTGAACTGGGGAGATGCTCCAGTTGGGAGTTTGGCTGCAGGGGGTGGATTTGTTACATCCAATTTTCTCCTCTCATCAGAGCTGAATATGTAACACTTGTTTTATTTAACCTTGCTTTAATTAGAGGGTTACAAAAGTGCAGTTGGCTCTCCCACGCAGTAGCTGGCACTCTGGATTTTCCTGCTTTTAGACAAAACTGAGATTTCTTGCCTTGTCTCCCCTTGATGTCCAACTTGCTTCCTCTGTTTCCATCCTGTGGTTCCCCTATCCAGCCTTCTCCACTGCTAAATCCCCCATTCTCGGTGTGAAATCCCAGCCCTGCTGAAGTCAATGGAAGTCTTGACATCAGCTCCAGCAAGGTCAGGATTTCTCCCTGGGTGTTTATTTTCTTTAATCACTCCCAGCCTGTTGCTCTGTCCAACTTTTCCCGGAGCCAAGTTCAACACTTCCCTCTCCACTATCTCTGTCACTCTTCTATGAACTCGCTCCAAATTAAAATGTTGGGTGCCCAGAATGCTCAGTGCTGTTTCAGGTGTTGTCTAAGCAGTAACCTCATGGAAATACTACTTTTTTTCCTTTTTTTTTCTTTTTCCTTTTTTTTTTTTTCTGTCCACTTTGCTGGGCTGTTTGCTTTTCTTTTTTCCCCCCCTTGTTTTGTTGGCGTATTACGCTGCATTTTCATGCCATTAATTAAGATGGACAAAAATACCAGACCTAACAGTGACCTCCCAATGGAATCCACCAGCTCTGCCAACTCTGTACTCTGTTGGTTGCCTTTTTACTTTTCCCCCCATCCAGTTCTTATCCTTCATGGGCCATTTCCATCCAGGCCAATTTGAATTCATCCTGTGTGATCTGAGGAGACACCAAACTGGAGGCTTCATCCTGGTGAGAATCCCATCCATGTGGGAACCAGATGTTGTCATCTGTGAAAATTTTCGTAATTCAGAAAGGAATTTAGAGGAAAATTTGTTTCCCTTACATGTCAAAAAATTAAATTTGACCAAAAAGTGATTTAAAAAACTTTAAAAATTACTAATAAAAATCATCTGAATGACATTTTTAATGTTAATTTGAGTTACCTAAGCTTGTGCAAAACTTAAATGAAAAAGACAGACTAGTTGGATAAAATCAAGCCTGTAAACTCTGATAAAATCAAGCTGGTCTGACACAACGCTCTTAAATATTAAGGTAAATCCACAGAACATAATTTCCCAGTAGAAAACTTCCTGATAAGACCAGTTGTTACTAAGAGCAGTAGCCTAAATATGTGGGGTTTTTTTCCCTCAACCCCACAAATGCCTCTCATTTCCTGGAAGAAAAAAAACCCCCACATTCTCAGAGCTGAAACCCCACAGTTTCAGAGTTCATTTCTCATCTTAAGGGTTTTATTCTTTCCAAATCTGCTGCAGAAAATAAGAGTATACTCAGGAAGGAGGGGTTACAAACCGGGCTGCAACTGTCTAATGCTCAGCATGGAGCATCCTTTCCTGGGGCTTTCCCATCTCCTGGACTTTATTGCTATTCAGGGATAATTTGGGGCTGGCTGTGGCTTGCTTGAGGAGGGTTGTGCTGGGAATCTCAGCCAGGGTCAAAGCTTCCCGTTTGCTTTGGCACGTGTGGTCTGATTGGTGGGATGAGCCACTGGCCACCACCTCCACTCCGTGTCCTGGCCATTTTCCTTGGATGCTGGCCAGCAGTTCCTGCTGGACTCGTGTTCCAGGGCTGTGCTTGAACTCCCCTCTGTCATCCCGAGCATCCAGATGTGACAGATCCATAGCACCACGCTGCAGATGCTGGATATTGGCTGCAGCTGGGGTAAATATTATTCCTGCATCCCAGCGAGGGTGAAATAACATCTCCAGAGGATTTGGAGGAGAGACGGAGGAGACTCAGTTTGTCATGGGCTGCCCTTGGGCTCCTTCTCTTTTCTCCTCCTCTTTTCAGGAAGGGAAAAACCCAGCCTGCTAGGAAAGGGATTTCAGCTCTCCCTTGGACCCTGGTCAGGAAAACAGAACACTTTGTTTGTGATGGCACGCTCCACCAAAATGGCTCAGGGGCCAAATTAAGGCTGAGGAGGAAATTCATCCTCTCCAAAGATAAAAGGTCTGCTTCATTTCTTCCCTTGCCTCTGCTGGTTCCCATGCATGCCTCCCTCTGCATGATGGATGGAGAACGAGAATCTCCATCATGGAATTGTAGAATCTCCTGAGCTGGAAAGGACCCACAAGGATCATTGAGCCCAACCCCTGGCCCTGCACAGACACCCCAACAATCCCACCCTGGGCACCCCTGGCAGCGCTGTCCAAACCCTCCTGGAGCTCTGGCAGCCTCAGGGCCGGGACCATTCCCTGGGGAGCCTGGGCAGTGCCCAGCACCCTCTGGGAGAAGACCCTTTCCCTGATCTCCAGCCTGACTCTGCCCTGGCACAGCCCCAGCCATTCCCTGTGGTGCTATTCTGGCAGCCCAGGAGGTTCTGGGATCCCTTGGGATGATATGAGACCACAGATACCCCTTAAATGAAAGGCTGTTGGCTACTTGTGTGCTGAACCTCCTGGCCTCCTACCCAGCTGTTAATCCCATAGCTCCAAATTGGGATAACATTTGCCTTCTCTCACTTTTTCCTTGCCTTCTCTCTCAGGGTGTTTCCTGCCTCCCTCCCCACCTCCAAAGTGGAGCCTCACAACAGCCTTCAAGGGAGAGCAGGAAAGTATGGACTCATTGAATTGGTAAAAACCTTTCCATGAATTAAAAGTTCAGGGAAGGTCTGGGAGGGCTTTTCCATACCATTTTCCAGGAGCGGCAGCTTTGGGAAGGAAGCTTTTATTTGGAGATTTTCTCTTCTAGACAGATTTTCTCTTCTAGAAAGCTGGCAAATCCCAAAATGCTGTGTGCTCACACAGGTGGGTAAGCAGTGCTCAGTGGGACCCTCTCCCACCCTCTCTTGTTTTGTGGCCTGATGTTCATATTTTATTTGAAAATATTCCTGTCTGGACAAGTTTTCAATTTTTTTTTTTCAGTTGCAATGCACAAGTTTTGAAACAGCTCAAAAAGCAGACACAAAACTGAGCTAGAAAACCCCATTTTGGGCAGATCTGGTTCCCAGCTTGTTTACTTAAGTTAATAACATATTCCTAAAATCTCAGGCAATTTGAGATACTGTGTTCCAGCACAAACCTGAAACGGAAATGGAAGTTGCTGGGCACTTCTCTTTGAAATGAAAATCATTTCAGGGGAATCATTTCACTGATGGAAACATTTCACTGGTGGAAACATTTCACTACTGGAATCATTTCACTGCCATCGTTTTCTGCCTGTAAATGTTGTTTTACCCTCTTTGGGGTCCCATTCCCTCTCTCTTCCTACAGGGGCAGGTAACACAGCCTGCCATCCTTGAAGTGAACATCCCAAGGGCTTAAAATCCCTTCCCTGGGCTGTGAGGGCATTCTGTGTAGCTTGGACATTGCTCCCAGGCAAAGGCAGTTTCATTTTCCATCAGACAGCACAGGCAGAAATCCCTGTCCTAAAATCCAGCCCCCTCCCAATCTGTGTTTGATCTGGTGCCTGCCAGGCTCTTGTGACCGTGGCTCTTGTGTCCCTGGAGGTCCTGGGGGCCTGCCACCTCCTCCTGCCCCGAGGAACCAGCAGAGGCACCCCCCAGCTCTGAGATCAGGTGTTTTGCTGCCATCCAGCACTGACTCAGCTCCTGGGCCTTATTTATGGCCAGGACGTGGCATCCAAAGTAAATAACGCCTGGGGTCCCTCTCCCCCTTCCCCTGCACGGGGCTACAGATGGGGAGAACCTGAATTCCCAGGGGTCCCAGATGATGATGGATCACCTGGAGGGGTGATGGCTGTCAGCCAAGCCCTAACCTGTTTAGTCTGATGGGCAAAGCGAGCTCAAACAATTGGCAGCTCAGCTTTGAACACCGGGACTGAGGCGTCCCCCGTGCTCCTCCGCAAATAAATCACAGTTCAAAGCAGCCGGGGTCGTGGCAGGGGGGATGTTGGACCATGGGATAGCGTGTTTCCAACTCTCAGCTCTCATAAAACTCAGGAGAGGGGCAGAGAAGCTGTAAAAAGCGGGTCTCGGTTGGGGTGGGTGTAGGGCCGGGCTAACCTGGCACCGGTGGGTGGAGGGAAGGTGAGAATGGGAAAAACAATGGGACCCCAACTCCAGCTGGCCGTCCTTTAAGTGGCAAATCTATCCCAAAGCGCCACTTCATGGATTTCATTTATGGCTGTTGCTGCCCTACATCATCTCTGGGAGGAGAAGTGCCACTTTGGGTTTGTATATCTTTCACTGACATGTATATTTAGCACTCATTAACCACTTACCTTGGGCTAATAATTCAACTTTTGTTCCAAATTTCCTCTTCTCCGTGAGTCCTTGGAGCCACAGACCACTCCTGACAGATTCATTTCAGCTTTGTCTGCTATAGCGTTTTACCTGATTTGAGCAATATTTGCCATGTTATTTTTCAAAATTATTATTCAGACTCAAATCATCTCATTGCTTTAAACCTGCAAATGATCCTTGCCCATTTCAGCTAAAAGCAAATTCAGAACATTTGGTGATTTTTAAAAGGAAAAAAATTAATTAATTCACTTCATCTCGGTGCTTTAGCTAAGCTGGTTGCAATTAACTTTGTTGTTCCTGTCCAAATTTTTTCTGCTCTTGTTTATGGGTGTTTTCACTGTTTTGTTCCGTCTTCAATGGGCCTGATGGTTTGTTTTCCATCTATTTAACCTTTGTCAGCACATAAACTCCCAGAACTGACAGGACCTGGAGTGTGTAGTCCTCACACAGTGTCTTTTTTGTTGGTGTTTTAACCCAAATGTCCCTTTTTGGTTGGTATTTTAACTCAAATGCACTTAAGCCCACGCTTAAACCTGATTTCAGCATGATCTAAGCCTGTGTCAAATAAATTTAAGCAGGACTGGGGCTGTTAACTACGAGAGCAGCTGAGGCAGGAGGGGTTGTGAGCCTGGCACAGCCAGGAAAATACCCAGGCAGGAAATACCCAGCTCTGCCTCTCTGTGATTTCCTGTCCGCATAAAACTGAAATTGCTGCAATGAGTCAAATCAAACACAGACTGAACCACTGGGTTTTTCCCCCCTTAAATGAAAATTGAACTCTCAGAGGATCAGGTTGGCAGCTAAACCCAAACCAGAATCAAATTTGAGGCACAATACTTAAAAAAAAAAAAATAAAAAAAACAAAAAAAANAAAAAAAAACCAAAAAAAAAAAAAAAAAAAAAAAAAAAAAAAAAAAAAAAAAAAAAAAAAAAAAGGATTCAAATTGCTTTGCAGTGCCCAGATCTGGGGCAGTCCCTCCTTGGATGAGCTCAACACATGTGGGGTTCCCAGAAGGGGAGTTTGGCATCTCCCCTCCTTGGCCGCTGGGCAGGAACCCGCCTGGGCTGTCAAAGTTTCCTCATCCCACCTTGGGGAATGTTTTGATTTCAGCAGATCAGCAAATGTTCTTCAAGAAGTGCTTTGCTGGTTGGGTTTAGTGGTTGTAGGGGTTTTTTTATCCTTGTTATTTCCACTGCTGCACTGCAGGATGAAGGATGTTGCACATGCACAAGGAATCCTCCACGGAGTGCAGGAAAGCAATAAACAGCCCAGGCTGAGGAGGAAGTGGATGGAAACCCAACCCAGGAAAATGAGAAGTGAAGGATTCAGCTTTGGCTTGACTCTGTGCCCAGAGATGCTGAGAGCTGTGCTGTCACTGACTGCAGCAGGCTTAGGCTTTGGAGAAACCTGGTCCTAGAGTAATGCAGGGTTTATTCAAGCCCATTCCCATTTTTTTTCCCCATTTACTCTGGTTTTTGCTCAGGTAATTTGCACTCATATGTCACACAACTCCTATTTTAAATAGCTATGCCAGTGCCTTCAACCAAGGACTTCTCTTTCAGTCCAAAGGTTTTGTATTCATTTCCCAGGAGCTCTGTAGCAGGCAAGGACATCCAAAAGGCAACTTCAGATTCAATAAAAATAAGGGAAATACTGTGGGGGTTTTTTTAGCTTGTCTATTCAGCAGTGCAACAAAACCCAGAGAAGGAGGAGGGAAGATTTTTCCCTCTGGTTTTGGTTATTTCCTTGGGCAGAGCTGTCACAGGGGGGGAGAAAAGCTGGAAGCAGAAGTCCCCAAGCTCTGAGAATGGAGAAATCAGCCCTGCTGGGTTGCTCTGCTCCAGATCCTGCTGCAAAGCTCCCCCCGAGGCTGCAGGAATATCGCTGCCACCAGGATCCATCTGTGGAGCCTGTTTTTAAATCTTGTTTAGCTAATTTGTGGTTTTCAGGAGAAAGTGTTGGAAAAGAGAGTAGTGTCAGGAACCCAAGCCAGACTTGCTCGTTTTGGCTGGTTGTCCCTTTTCTATATTCCAACTGCTATTGGATTTTTGGTATTTTTCCTTTAAATCAAGGAAATAAGAGAAAAATGAGTTATATTAGGAAGACTTCCATTCACTTCTCTGACTCAACAGGAGTCAGCTTTGCAAAACTCTGGATCCCCCTGCTCCTTGTTTTGCTGATTTTAAAACATATTTCACAGTGACACTGAACTCTAAAAATTGGACCTGAGTCTAAGATACCTCCACATTTTAGTCAAATTAAGCCCAAGAGTAGTTCCACATTTTGCAGCCTTCCAGTACCTAAAAGGGCTCCAAGGAGATGCAGAGGCATTTTTGACAGCATGAGGGGGAATGGTTTCCCACTGCCAGAAGGCAGGGTTAGATGGGATATTGGGCAGGAATTGTTCCCTGTGAGGGTGGGCAGGCCCTGGCACAGGATGCCCAGAGAAGCTCTGCCTGCCCCTGGATCCCTGGAAGCGTCCAGGCCAGGTTGGATGGGGCCTGGAGCAATCTGGGATCAGTGGAAGGCATGGAGTGGGATGAGGTGACCTTTAAGTTTCCTTCCAGCCCAAACCATTCTGCGATTCTCCAATTATTTGTGATTTTTGGTGCCGATACAGCCCCCATCAAGCAGAATTAAAACATTTCTCGTAAGCTTTGAGGTGTTTGTGAGGGCAAGGGAGCTTGCACACAACCAAGCCCATTTTTGTGCACAAACCACTGATTTTGGTGCAGACTCAGATGCAAAGTTTCTCTTTGAGGGAAGGGTGTCCCAGGTGTTGGGCACCTTGGCCAGGCTGTGGTGGGTGGAGGCACCTCAGACCCAAAAGTGCTGCACAAACCCAGCAGCCGAGCCCAACATTTGCTGGGCTCGAGGTCGAGGCCACATCTGCTCATGGATTTAAGGAGAGGACAAAGAAGGCAGGGAGGTGGCAGGGATATCAAATCTGTTTGCTCAGGGAAGGGTCATTTTCCACAACACCTGCTTGTTATTGTCCTCGGCTCAGCGTGGAGTCCTCTTCCAGCCTCGCATTGAGGGAGCTTGGCTGGGCCGCCAAGAAAAACAGAGGGAATCACTCTGTTATGAGCCATCCCTTCCTCCCTTTCATGTTGTTAGAAATTTCCCCATGTGTCTCTCCCTCACAAATTCCTTTTAATTACGTTGCATCCAAGCGAAAGTAACTCATCCCAGTTCGGCTTCTCCAACGCTGGGAAATGGAGTGCTCGCTCTGCTCCTCCTCTCCTGTGTCCTTTTTTGGGGTTTCCAGGACAGCAGTCCAGTGGCCTGAAGAAGAAAAATCATCTCAGGTGAGGGCCAGTTATTACCACTGCTTGTTCTGGCTGGGAGGAAACATTCACCTGGAATTCCAGGGAGTTTGGATGAGGAAAGAGCAGCACACAAGGAAAAGGTGGGGCATGTGTTGCTGATCCTCTTCAAGGCTGTAGCCATGAGAGATAAGGGATCAACACACCAGTGATTTGGAATTATAATCCGTGGAATTATTGCATTGTGCTCCTGCTGCCTCTGAGATTCCAGTAAACACAAATCTGAGGAAAACAAAAAGTGCTCGAATGCTCCCCAAGGGATGATTATTGTTTTCCAAGGGAATGGTTATTGCTTTTTTTTTTCTCCTCTTTTTTTTACCCCTGTGGTAAACTCTCCTTTGTCCAAATGAAAACTTTCCAGGAGAAAAAAATAAAACCCCCCAAAATACAAAAAAATCCACTTGCAAAGATCCTGGTCGAGCCTTTCATTGGTTTGTTTCCAAATGTCATTTTAATGAGGTTGAGGAGCTGCATCAGATTTTGTCAAATCCAGAATGAAAACAAGGTGTATCCATTAAAAACAGGGCTGGAAAAGGAGATTAGACAATTCCCTTGCCCTAAAACGGTATTGAGTATTTTCAGAATACAGATGAAATGCCAAGAATTGTTGATGTTGCTTTGGCTTTGCTTTCATCCCTTTCCCTGAAATGCAACCTCCCTTTTCCCATGGCTTTGCTACCACACCGTGAACGCCCCCTTCTCCCTCTGGATTGAGGCTGACCTAAATTAGGAATGCCCAACTAGAAATCTTCTTTAGAGCATCCCATCCCAGAGCAGCCCCTTGCATGGGTGCATGGGTGGTGTTCCCACGTTCACTGCCCTGCTCTGTTCCTCATCCTCCATAAAATCCTGCCATGGCCTTTCCTGTGGCATCTTTGTCACCTCTTTTCTATCCAGGGTTTTACCAGTTTTCCTAGGAATTAATTTTACACCAATGCTGGAGAATCTCCTTTATATCTACGAGATCCTGTGACCAAATGCACACTGCTGCTACTACTGGATCCATTTAATGGCTCCAAACGTTTTGGGAGAATGTATCAATCCCACCTAAAGTTTCAACAGGAAATTAGGGAAACATTCCCATCCCACAGAGCCCAATTTTTCCCTGTCTTACCTTTTTTTTCTACCATAACTATAACACGTAGAGCAGCTGCTGTTCAGACTTCTATCTTGACTTATTTTAGCGTAAAAGTCAAACCAACCCAAACATTTCAGCTTCATTGGTAATTTGCTTCCATTTGTATTTGGAAAAAAAATAGAAAATCACGTATTCATATGCTCCCTTCCCTCCAGACAAATGTTTTGGAGGACGCTTTTCCCTGACTTTTGTGCTCAGAAGTGTCAAGGAAATCTGAGTCACTTGTCTGCTTTAAATTGTAAAGAATAAATGGGCTTCTCAAGCCCTTGGGCTGTGTTGGAATCTCAGCCAGAGGCCTCTATTAATAACCCAGCGAGTTCTTGGATGACACTTTCTTATCCTCATCTCACAGATGGGAATGCAGCTCTCCAAGGTCACCCAACTTTGGAGTCACAGCTGGAGCCCAGGCCTCTCCTGCTGCCCACTGACCTACTTGAACTGGAGAAAATGCATCACCCTTTTACACAACAGCTCTTCCAGTAGTGCACACCAGAAAACTAGGGATGTCGTCATGGAAATTTCCATGGGAAATGCTCATTTTCCTGGTCAGAAATCTCTGTCTTGGGGAAATTCTGCTTTTTCTGTGGGGAAGATTCAGAATGCCAGGAAGAGCGGGTTGCCTTTTGCCTTCCCTCCTGATTCTCCTCTTCCCGTACATTTCCCATTTGGAGAGGATATCTGTGCAAACAGAGCCAACCATGCAGCTCCAGTGATTTGATTCCTGAAAATACATGAGCTGAGAGTTATCCTCACACTGGTCTCTCGGTGGCCATGGAAAGACTTTGCTCCATGGTGCAGAACACCAAAAAGACACAAGTCCAGAGAAGGTCATGGAAATGCTTCAAAGGCTGGAGCTCCTCTGCTCTGGAGCCAGGCTGGGAGAGCTGGGGGTGTTTACCTGGAGGACAGAAGGCTCCAGGGAGAGCTCAGAACCCCTTCCATAGTGTAAAGAGGCTCCAGGAGAGTTGGAGAGGGATTTAGAAACAAGAGCAGGCAGGGCTTCTGTCTCCTGCATTTGGGATATAAACTGGGAGGGCCAGCATTTTTTCTGTGTTTTAGAGACTTAGACCTGAGTGTGACAGGGAAATCAGCAGGGATTAGAATATCCTGAGGTGGAATATTCCCTTCTTTTGGTGCTGGGCACCCAGAGGTGCTCCCTGGGCTATGAAACATGTCTTCCTCCCCAAAAGTAGACATCTCTTCTCTGTTCTGCTGTAGCCAATCCAGACCACTACTATGAGTGGAGTCCCAGAGAAGGTTGCTCATTCCAGGATGGAAATAGAGATTTATTTTCAGCTCCTACAAACTGAGATCATCAGGATGAAAATAGGGGTAAAATTGTCCTTGTGGGAAGTCACACCAGTACATGCAGATGTCCAGGAATTCATGCCCTACATTCATTGACCTCATCCATGTAGACAGGGATGGGGGTGAGGTGGAACTTGAAGGATGCCTTAGGCTATCCCAGTTTGCTCCAAGCCCCATCCAGCCTGGCCTTGAACTCTTCCAGGGATGGGGCATCCACAGCTTCTTTATATCCTTACATATCCTTTAGCAGTAAGGGAATTGGATGCCTAAGGTTGTTGTAGCAGACAAGGGGGTGCAAATCTAACTAAATATCCCCTATTCCTCAAATTCCTGGGATATGCTGTTTCTCCTGATTCACAAGGACTCCAGGTAAACAAGGCTGAGGAATTTATCACGGGAAAAGAACCCAGCTCGTGAATGGCACCATAGCAACATTTTTGCACATCGTGGTGAATGCTGAATGGATCTCAACTCCATTTCCCAAACTGCAGGGTTTTCATCCCCAAGAAACTGAACTGAAATTGTTGCTTGGCTTTCAAGGGGCTTTTTGTTGTTTGGTCTCAAGGGAAAATGGAGAAAACGGTTGCCTGGAGAAAACTCTGAGTGTTCAGAGATTGCACTTACCTCACCAAAGCAGATATTTTGGGGGAGGATTCTCCATCCAGTTCTGAAGCTCATTTATTTAGGGATGAGCCTATGTAGAGATGTTATGGACTTAGCTCAGCTAAGTTAACTGCAGAACTTGATCTCTTGAATATTTATCTTTAATAGAAGCAGAGCCATGAACAGACTCAGTGGTTATTTATGTTTTTATGGACAACTCCCTGCTCTTGTTTTGTGGACACCATCGTTGTTCCTGTGTGCCCAAGGAAGGATTTCTTTAGAAGCCTCTCAATCTGGTGACTGCCATGAAAAAATAAATTGAGGTGGCAGGATCACACAGAATCACAGAATCTTTTACTTTGGAAAAGCTCTCCCAGACCATTGAGTCCAAGCTGTGCCTGATCCCCACCTTGTCACCCAGCCCAGAGCACTGAGTGCCACATCCAGGCCTTCCTTGGATGCCTCCAGGGATGGGACTCCCCCACTGCCTGGGCATGGTCCTGCAGCCACACTATTGGTGATACAAGCCAGGTGCCATTGGCCTTCTTGGCCACCTGGGCCCACCTGGCTCACGTTCAACCAGCAGGAGCCACATCCATGCCTCTCGAGCCCTCTCCTCACTGCTGGGGCAGGGTGGGTGGTACCACACGGGCACCCACCAGTGTGGTCCCGGCTGTTCTCCTGCCCGCCCCCTCCACCTCTTCCCAAATTCCCCTGCCGTGACATTCCTGCAGTAATTTCCACTCCTGTAAATCACCCCAGCCCTGTGAGGCGATGCTGTTAATTATGTCATGCACAGACAAATTTACAGTGTGGAGCAACAGTAAAAAATAATCCTGCTTGAAATGATGGGAGATCTACATTCCATGGGCTCTCCGTAAATCACAGCCAGCTCCATGTGCCGGGCTGATGGGCTCCTCCCACCCACTGGCACAGCTGGTGGATGTTGGTGCTGACAGACGCAAAGAAGGGAGTGCTGAAAAATAACCTGCATCACTCCAGGTGGGTGAAAGAATGTCTGTTTTAGGTGTCCAAGTGTTGAGTACCTGATTTTCTATGTGGCGGCACCGTAGTTCCTGGTGAAGAAAATTTATGTTCTCCTAGCACCTGAAAACGTGACTTTTCCAAGAGGAAATCTGCCCAAAATGTGAACTTCTGCCCTTCAGGTAGGAGAAAAGCAAGAACATAGTTTCCAGATGCCCAGCAGTTGTGCTACCCTTGTCTCCAATGAGGGAAATCCAAGTTCAGCTGCCCAGGAGCTTCAAGACACAGTGTGGGCTCATACGTTGAAATTTGGGAACATCTTCAGCCCCTTCTGGGAAAATGTTCTGCAATAAATCTGAGCTGGTGCTAGGGAAGGAAAGCCAACACCTCATCAATCACCAAGTTAAACAGCCAATTAGTGAAATGCCCATCTTGGCACACAGTCATTTTCCCACTTCCTGGCTTCCAAGGCTGTTCCTGCATAAATCCAGGGAGCAAACATCTCATGTGGCCGCCCACTTGCTCACTGCACGGTGTCCCTGTGCCTGGACATCCATCCAGGTGCCTCCATCTCCCTGTCAGGTCCAAAAATTTATGGCAGTTCATCTCCTGGCTCTATTTAGTGTAGTCCAACGTTTTTCTTCGAAGAGGGAAGCACATCTGTGACACCTGCAGGCAGCACACACCAATGGATTGAAGACATCAGTGATCAGTCAAGAGGAAACAGTTTCAAACTGCACTGTGGAGGTTCAGGTTGGATATCAGGAAAAATTCCTTCACTTGAAAGAGTGGCTGAGCATTGGAACTGCCCAGGGAGGTGGTGAAGTCACCATTCCTGGAAGTGTCCTAGGAACTGAGTAGACATGGCACTTAGTGGGATGGTTTCGTGGGAATGCTGGCCATAATACCTTGAACGTCTTTTCCAACCCAGTGATTCACTGGGACATTTTTGTAGGTGGAAACCTCTGGCACAGGAGGGCTCCCACGGCTTTCCCAAGGCAGGACAAGTTTGGTCACAGCCCTTGTCCCACTTTAAAAGTTGCCCTGACAGCCCCAGAACATCCAGGGAAATGCCTGGAGCCAAGGTGGGAGGACTTGGCATGTCCCAAGTGTTCACGTACACCCCGTTTCTCTGCTTTGCCAGTGTGTGGTATCCCCAAAATTGGAGCTGCCTGACATCAGGGTGTCCATGGTGGGCTCATGTGACTGTTCCCTTTCTCGTGCTGCTGATGAGACAGCCCCAGCTAAAATCTCCCTGCTTTAACGCCTCAGGGCTTTTTAGTTTTTGTCACTGCATGTGTAAGGCAGCTGTCAATTAGCAGCTGAAAAAACAGCCTGCGGTGCTAATGAGAGCAAGTCTAGCAGAGATCTCTTCCAAATCGTTTCCATCCATTTTTCAGGGCTTTTAATTGCTGTCATATTACGAGGAGGATGGCAGATGGAAAACACAGGGGGAAAAGCCCCATTTGGAGGTAGATTCTGCTCTGCCAGGGCGCACTCAGTGGCAGCCTTCTTCCCAGGATTTTATTTAGCCCAGAATTAAGTTTCTCAAGTTGTTTGTGAAGTTACTGGCCCCGGCCAGTCTCTGTAACCACTTTTCCCACAGGACTGGCTTGTTCTGCCAGCTGCCACAGCTGGATTGAGGGCTGGGGACAGATGTTGTCTCCCATCCATCCTCAATGCTAGATTCTGACTTTTTTTTGATATAAAATATAATATAGTCAATAACATAGGAATATAGTAAAAAACTAATGATTATGTACTGAAACAGCAGTGCTAAAACGCTTAATATTTCTAAATGCTTACCAAAGAAAAGGCTTCCTAATTATTGTGTTGGTATGGGCAGTGCTGGAGCCTCATCATGAGGCAGCAAGAAGAGAGAGAAAAACAAGGGAATGAATGAACAGGTTGGACGGGGCTTGGAGCAACCTGGGATAGTGGCAAGTGTCCCTGCCCATGGCAGGGGGTGGGAATGAGATGGGCTTTAAGGTTCTTTCAAACACAAACCGTTCTGGGATTTTGTGACATACAATAAAATCTTGAAGCAGAAGGTAGATTTTGTGAGAGGGTTAAGGGTGAGCCAGCCCAGCATTCCCCAAAGCACATTACAAATGACCTGGAAGGGTTGGGATGGCAGCCCTGGCACCGGGGGCTTTCTGCTGCCTGCGGCTGATAAGGAAACCCCAAGCAAACCAATTGATGTCCTTGCCAGTGTCAGGAGTGCAATGACCCTGCGAAGAGGTCGCAGCCGCCCCAGGGTCACTGGCGAGCTCCGGGCGATGCTGCAGCCGCCCAAGGGCTGTCCCAGGCTGGGGCGTGCCTTGCTCCCTGTGACTCACCCGTGGGGAAGGGAGAGGATGCCGCTTCCTGATGCGCTGGGATCAAGTGACACGAATTAAATCCCGACGCGTGGTTTCAACCCGCGGGCTGGTGCCAGGGGTTGAAATCCCGCCCGGGAGGCTGCTGCCGTGAGTGTCCCCTTCCCGGGGAGCTGCGGTGAATCCATGGGCGGCTGTGCCGGGCGCTGGGATTGTCCTGGGATGTGGGTGATGCAGCAGCCATAGGGGCAATGGGGCAGCGCATCTTTTTGAGCCTAACCAACCAAAAAAAAAATCGCATTTCCTCCTGGATTTGCTGGGATTCTTGGCCCATCCTGAGTTGCACCAGCACGGCTCAAAGAGGCGCTAATGTACCAATTGTGCCTTCCTTAACCTTGGGACAGTAGCAGCTTAGCAAAGTAAATCTTCCCCAGCTGCAGCGGTCCGGAAACAATCCTGCTCAGCTGCTTCCTGGGCCTGCCTCGGGAATCTGGGCCAGACTGGGACAAACTGGGGATGGCCCCGACCCAGGGAACATGCTGTTCAGGGAATGTCAGCTCCTGCCTGCCAGGGCCTGGGGGTGAGCCACAGGGAGAGCCTGGGCCAGTGGCTTTGTCCCAGCACACCTGCTCAGAGAGGGTCAGGCTGGGGAGCTCTGGACATCTGGCCTGAGGATGGATCTGTGCCTGGCTGCAGCGGGACTGCTACTGGAGAACAACCTCAACAGTGAGGGGAGAATGAAAGAGAAAACCAGGCGAGCTCCCCATCCATGAACCTGATGCCTTCTGGGATCACCACAATACCTTCACCTCCTCTGCCATTTCTGGAGACACTTCCAGTGCTTGGACACTGATGACTTTTGGTGTAGGTGCAAAACATCTTGCCTGAAGCTTCTGCTTTCACATAAAGCTGCAGTGTGGTGGTGGCTGTATGCTCCACCTGGTAACATGAAACACTTTTTTCCCTTCAGATTTGCAGATTTCCACACATGAGGCCTTTACTGCATCCATCCTTCCATATATCCCTCCATCCATCCATCCATCCATCCATCCATCCATCCATCCATCCATCCATCCCTCCCTCCTGTTTTCCCCAGACCATGTTTACCCAGACCATCTGTGAGGTCATGAACCACAAGCCCACGTTCTGGGGGGACAGTGGGGACAGAGTGGTCCAAGCTCAGACCCAGCCATCTGTTTCATGGAATGCCACGTGTGCTCCCTGTTTGGGTAAGGGAACGAGGCAAAACAACCCCTTGTGAGGCAACAGCTTGCAAAGTCCTGTGGAGTCAGAGCCTTCTCTTCTGCCTGTCTGGTTGGGGCTGGAGGTCAGCTCTGCATGGGAAAGGAGAGCTGGGCAGACAAAAAGGAGCTCTGTTTGCCTTTCCAGGACAGGATGAGAAGGAAAACAGCAGGAGAGAACTCCAGGCTTTATTTATGCTCATTAAGTGCCGAGGAGAAGCAGGGAAAAGAAACCCAGGGACGGGGTCAGTTCAGGTAGGCAGCTCTCAGGGACAGGGAGGGGAAATTCAGAGGAACCTTAGGAGGCAGCTTGGAGTGGAGAAAGGTTTTGGGGTTTTATTTGCTTGTGGTTACAAGGATTTTTTTCCAACTGTTTCAGCCCTTTGCTTTGTGGTGTTTTTAACCTATGCCGGGTCAGAGTTTAAGGTGGACTTGGGGTACCAATGAGGTGGAGAAGGGAGAGCATTGTCTCTTGGTGCCAGTATGGAGCAGGACAGATTTGGGGACAGCAGAATCACCCTCTGGTGCAAAGGGGATGCTGAGGACGTGTCATCCCCAAGGGCATTCTTCACCGAGACTCAAGCACTGTGAGATATGCCCCAATTTGCATGAAGATCCAAGTCTATAGCAGGGGGATTTGGGTCTGTCCCTCCATCTTCCAGAGAAGCTGAGGTGTCAGCCCTGCTGAGGACTCACCACTGAACTATATTTCATCCCTCTCCCCTAATGGAGAAGGTCTTGGATTTAGGAGTGAGGTGAGGGCTCCTCACTCCTGTGAACAGCAAGTCTAAATCCCTTGATTTCACAAACTGAGATGGAGAACATTTTCTTCTGCCAAGCTCTTGGCAGCTTTCCTGGGGGCAGCTGGTCAGAGGCATCAGTGTCAGCCCTGCCTTTACACCAGGGACTGACATCAGGGTCAAAACATCCCGTGGTTGGTGCAATCCGGGACATTCCTGCAATGCTCAGAGTCTGACGCAGCCTGGAGGCCAGGGAGAGGCAGCACCATCGGGGATTTTTCCTTGATACTTAAACAAATCCCCTTTCCCTCCCGGGGATTTCTGTAGGCCTAAATCAGTGTCTAAATCAGCCTTGGGCTTAGTCTGAGCCTAACCCAGCCCTTGTCTGCAAGCTCCTGAGGGCTTAATAAACCTGGACAAACTTTGGTGGTAAGCGCAGAGGAATGGGCAACTTTCTCCTGGAGGGGTCGACCGAGGCACTGCTGGTCCCCTGCAAAATCGAGGATCTTGTTTCAAGCCAATGAGGCTTTGAAGTGTGAGGCACCCCAGATGGGGGAGCTGTCTCTCAGATTCGTACCAGGGCTGTTGCTGGTCCCACTGGAGCAACCCCATTGTCATCATGTCATCATCTGGGTGTCCCTGCACATGGCAGGGAGCTGGAACTGGATGAGCTTTAAGGTCCCTTCCAAACCAAACTGTTCCATGATTCCGTGTTATTTCAGGAGACATGTGGGACTGATCTCTCCTTTCCTGCTGGAAAGAAATGTAAAAGTTTGGAAATGTTAATTTTAAGCTCACTTTATTCCCCTCCTCACCTCCCCTTAAAGTTTTGTTTAAAGAATTTATCTGGAAATTATTTTCAAGGTCACAGTGCCTGTGAGTAATTCACCCTGTCTGGCTGGAAAACTTTGGGTGTCATTTAATCTCTTTTTTTAAACTACAGAACAGATTATGAAAGTGCATCCAGAGCTGAGGACTACCTCAAAATCAATGCGTTTGTGCCAGTTTACATCCACAGAGAAGGTGAGCGAGATGATGATGATAAGGGAAAGTTTAGATTTAACATTGGGAAGAAATTTTTCCCGGTGAGAGTGGAGAGGCCCTGGCACAAGGTGCCCAGAGAAGCTGTGGCTGCCTCTGGATCTCTGGAAGTTTCCAAGGCCAGGTTGGACGGGGCTTGGAGCAGCCTGGGACAGTGGGAAGTGTCCCTGCCCATGGCAGGGGGTGGGATTGGATGGGCTTTAAGGTCCCTTCCAACCCAAACCATCCCGGGATTCTGTGATCTCCCATCATCCCAGAGACCTTCCTGTGCCTTTTAAGATTATTCTCCAAAGAGCTCTGCTCCACGTCAGCCTCAGGTAGTTTCAGAGGTGAGGGAGAAGATGGTAAAAAGACCTGCCCATGCCTTAAGCCCGTGGCTGAAATTATGACGTGCTGGAGAGACACCTGCACAGGGAGAAGGACTTGTTGGGAGATGGCTGTGCCGGAATCTCAGGCACACTCCATCCTCTCTCCACCTGGGAATGGCACAAGGTGTCCATGCCCCGACCTGGCCTCCAGGCTGAAGCCTCTGCAGGTGTTAAAGACATCAACTGCCCACCCTCCTCCTGGTGTTTTTCCATCTGCCTGTGTTTAGCAGCTCATATTTTTCGAGCTGCAGGATGGGTGTGAAGAGTAACGGGGCCTTGCTGGGGCACCCAGGGACCTCAGTAATCCAGCATTGGGATGGAGCTGGCTCTGGGGCTGTGCAGTGCTGGAATCTTCCGAGGTATGTGCTTGGAAGTGACAACTCCGATGAAATACAGGGAGAAATACACAGCAAACCCTCCAGGCTTATGTCAGTGGAGCAGCAGGAGAAATAGTGATTTCTTCCAAGAAACTTTCAGTCCAAAATACTTTCTGTGCCTTTTTGCTCAAGTGCAGGTTGGCGTTCTCCAGGGAAAATGGTTTTCCTCCCAAAACCCACAGAGGTTTCACAGGGAAGGGAGAGAGGTGGGTGGCAGTCAGGTTTTGGGGGTGTTTGTAAAGGGGTGCTTCATTAAGGGTTGGGCACGTGCTTAAATCCAGGTGATTTCCATCTCCTGCTGTACCCTTTCCCTGCAGATGAGGGCTCATTGTGCCAATGAATCCTTTGGAAAACATGTTGGGATTATGTACTAGAATCCCAGAATGGTTTGGTTTGGAAGGGACCTCAAAGCTCATCTTGTTCCATGGGCAGACACTTTCTGCAAGCCCTGTCCCACCTGGCCTGGAACACTTCCAGAGGTGGAGAAAAGAGCAGGACCCAATGGCAATAATCAATATATATTCCCTACGAGGGCTTCCAAAAGCCATCAGTGGGGAATACAGCCATCAGCCACACCAGCTTTCCAAGGGTGTTTCCCAGCCCTTTGGAGGGAGGCTGGACCAGGCACAGGGGCTGTGAAAACCCAGCTCTAGAAATGTGCTTCATCCAGACAATGCAAAACTTAATTAGGGCCGGCTGGAAGAGCTTTTTTCTCTGCAAAAGCTCTTCTCGTGCAAAACAGATCTTTCATCAGAATGGGAAGATCATCAGGAATTTTAGAAACGAGGTGGATGCTGTCATCTGAAATGTGTTCTTCAGGAAAAAAAATGCCCCTTCAGGGGCTTTGAAGTGATGCAATCATTTATTCATTTAGATGTCAACAGAACACTTTTTTTCCAGAGAACTGCTCTAGGAATGGAGCCTTTCCAGGCGTGGTGGGGTGATGGATGGATGTCTTGTACGAAAATCACTGCAAATTTGGAGATAAATTTAAATTGGAGGCCTCAAGTGCTGGCACAGCAGTTGATCAATTCACCCTCGTGCTTTCAACCCAACAACCTCCAGTAACCTAATCAAGATAAATTTTAAACATATATTGGTTATATTTTAAATGTATATTTCTCGTTCTATGTAATTTAACAGATATATTCCTCCTGCTCCTTTGCCTTCCTTCCCACAGACGACATTTTAACAGCTTGAGTGATGTTGCTTTTATGATGCACAAGTCATTTTCCTAAACAGCAGGATAAAAGTTTGTTCAGGCAGGAATTTCATTAACTTCGGGGTCCTTGTTGCACTTAGCGGCATCGGGCTTGGCATGTGGGAATAATGGGTTCCAGGGCCTGGAATTTCCATTATTTTCCATCCAGTTTATTTAAAAATCATTGGATGGATTATAAAAGGCCACAAAACAATGAAAGTACTGTTGTTTTGTGTTGTTTGCTGCTGCATCCATATGTTTGGTGTTCCAGGGTTCCCTAGGAGACCTTTGGGGTGCCGCAGAGGGAAATGCATCTCGTAAAACAATTCCTAAATCTTGCTTTGTCCTCATAAAAGAAAATTACGAGTCTCTTTGGACGGGATGAAACAGAGGGAAGTTTCTGATGGAGCTGATGGTGTTGGTGAGGATTTTTGTCTGCAGAGCTCTGTGCAAACCAGGAGCATTTGCAGAGGGGGAAACTGAGGCACAGCACACCTGGTGTCCTGCAGTGCCAGACCAATCCAAACATGAGATTAACCCCTTTTTTCCAACCGCAAGCCAATGTTTTCCACGTGCCTTCACCCAGATCCCTCCTGAGGGATGCCCATTACTGAGAGATACCTGCACCTCTTTGCCCCCACCACTGCACACCCCGTGGAAGGAAGGTGATGGGGACCCATGGTTGGCTCTGTGCCTCCCAGCTCATGGGATGTTCCTTAAAAAAAAGACTCCCCTAGATCAGATTTGCTCCCAGCCCATGTTTATAAGGAGGGAAGCACAGGAACTTACAAAGGCTGAGTTGCCAGAGCCCTCTTGCTGGCTCTGCTCTGCTCCCCAGCCTTTTTAGGGATCCTTCCTCCATGGTTAGTGTAAATTGGACCAGGCTCCAAAATGAAATAGCCTTGTCCTGTGGTATCCAGCATTCCTGAGGTGGGGAATGCCTCGTACTGTAAATAACTGGCTAATAAAAGCACAGCGTTCTTACAGAATAAACAGCTCTGCTGCTTAAATTCAATCGGGATGTGAAATATGGAGGTGCTGAGTGCATCCCAAAATATCCTCCTGGAGAAGAGCTCCCAGAAGGAACCCTCTAAGCAGTGAGTCTGCTGTGTCCCCCTCCCACAGCCCTCTGGGAATGATGGAAGCACTTGCAAGGCAGTTTCAGCTCAGCTTCTGAGGAAAAAAAATCCCAGTTCACAGCGTTAAAGTGCTAAGAACTGCAAAGGAAAGGGTGTGAAGAGGGAGGAGAGTGGGATGGGGATTGATCTTTAAATGTGGACAGTGTGTATGAGCAATCCTAATTGCCTGGCAAGCGTTTACTCAGTGTTCCAGGGATTCTTTTCCAGCTGGCTCTGTCCAGTGTTATCCTTTCTGAGACACAGGCAGATGTGCAAGGGGAATTACTCACAGTGCCCCTTGCCCAGCTGTCTGCAAACAGCTCCTGCGAGGTGTCCTGCACCCACAGCAGGCTCACATCTGTCTAATGATGAGAAACCCACCCTTGGATCTTTACTTAATCTCCTTCTAAATCCCTTTGCTCCTCATTCTCATCTTAGTCCATCAATGCACAGACTGTGCAGAATGGAGATTATTAAATTGGTTATTGATTATTAAAACTATGTCACATTCAATGCCACAAAAGCCTGCAAAAAACCAAGATCTGGAGAAAATGTCAGAAGGAACTGGAGAGATGGCTGTGCATTGTCAGCATCAAGGATGCTCCTGCATCCAAGGGTGTTCCCACAGTCCCAGCAACTTCATAGTATCCCAGACTGGTTTAGATTGGAAGGGACCTTAATGACCACCCAGTGCCACCCCTGCCATGGACAGGGACACCTCCCACTGTCCCAGGTGGGTCCAAGCCCTGATGTCCAACCTGGCCTTGGGCACTTCCAGGGATCCAGGAGCAGCCACAGCTTCTCTGGGAATTCCATTCCAGGGCCTCCTCACCCTCATGGGGAACAATTCCTTCCCAATATCCCACCTAACCCTGCTTTCAGGCAGTGGGAAGCCATTGCCCCTTGCCTGAGCATTCCATGCTTGTAGAACCACATCCTGGTTCTGCCAGAGGGTCTGCCCAGCTCATGGACTCTGTACCTTTTCCTTTTGCTCTCCTTCATCTTTTCTTTCCTGAGCAAACATCATTTTTGATAAAATCATGGTCTCACCCAGGGCCAACTGGCCATCCCATCCTTCGCAGGAGAAATAATTAAGGAATGAAAACTGATTGTGCCAGAGATAAAGGTACAACCAAAATATTTCTAGCTTCGAGGGGAAGTTTTGCACTTGCCTGAGATATTGTAAAAAATATTGCAGAAAACAAGGAAAAATTCCCAGCTCAGCACACAAAACAGTCCTGAAGTGCTGAGCAAGTCAGGAGGATTTTTGTCTCACACCCCATCCCTCTTAACAGGCAAAGATGTGGTTGATGGAAAAGTTGCTTTTCAGCTAAACAAAATCTCTCCCAAAATGAGTTTTCACTCCCTGAGATACAAAATACTTATTAAAATGTATGAAGTTTGTTATGAATCCAAAACTTCTCTAATGAAAAACTTTTGCTCTCCTCTCACAGCCAGCGAGCACCATCGCCTCAGGCATGGGAGGATGGCTGGGATGTGTCAGGAAGAGATCCCACCCTCCTGGACCCAGGAGGCCAGTGAAAATCCTGCTGGATCATGGTGAAAAACATGTTTTTTTCCCATTAATGGAAGGTGTCTTTGCCTTTCTTTCTTGGATTTCCTTTCTTCTAGGTTTTTCCATGGAAATGAAAGAGGGGGGGAGAGAGAATGGATTTGAGGGTTTTACCCGGGAAATGATGTCTGCAGCAAATTTTGGAGACCATAGTGAGCCATGAGAGAGGGTGAAAGGGAGCTTCCAGGTCCTGGTGGCCACAACCCTTCCCCTGCCACTTGTTTGATCCCCATCCCAACCTTCCCTTGGAGGTGACAGACCCCCCACCAGCAAGGGAACAGTGTCAGGCCCTCTCATGACCAGCACAGCCTGGAATAGCAGGAATAACAGGACCACCCAGCAAGCACAGCCAGGCTGGAAGAAAAGATCCTGCAAAATTATGGTCCTCAAGGGGTGTGGGCTCTTTGACATTGCCTTGGGGAGTGGGGCACTGGGAGCATCCTCTCCTCCCAACTTAGGAAGCTACGAAGCAACGGGAAGTGATTTTTCCATCCGAAAGGCTCAGATAGCCTGGGGTGTGCCTGCCTGTGCAATGAAATATTTATTCTGTGTGGCATCCTTGACTGATTTTCCAACTTGGTTTTTTTTCCCCCTTCTTGTTTTATATCCACCTCTCTTCCTTTTCAGACCCGCCTCATTCCGGGAATTATGGGAAAAGTGGGGCAAACATCTGGAAGGGGTTTTTAGCTTTCTTTTAAGTACTTCCTCCCTTGCCATCCTGCTGACAAAGACCCTTTTAATATTCTGTGATTCTGTGAAAATTTACAGCAAACTGTGGGGTGCAGCATCACACCAGCTCCTTCCAAATTCAGAGACATCCAGGATATGGTCTAACGATTCCTACAGCCCCTGGGAGTTATTCTGGAATTTTCTGGCTTATACCATGCAGATTTGAGCCGATCCCTGGAAATCAAAGAGCAAACAAGCAACACATTTCCTCTCTTAGTCTCACCGAAGTATCTCCTCAGAAGGAGCTTCACAGAATCATTTGGGCTGGAAAAGTCCAATCTGTGGCAAATCCTCACCTCGTCACCCAGCCCAGAGCACTGAGTGCCACATCCAGGCCTTCCTTGGATACTTCCAGGGATGAGCACTCCAACATCTCCTTGGGCAGTCCCTTCCAAGGCCTGACCACCATTTCCATGAAGATATTCCTCCTGGTGTCCAACCCGAACCTCCTCTGGAACAGCTTGAGGCCATTTCCTGTTGTCTTGTCACTGGTTACCTGAAGAAGAGGCCAACTCCTCGGCCTCTTTTGAGCCGGGATCCTTGTGTGGGATGCAGAGAGGAGATTGCTCACCTCACGCAGAACTCGAAACGTCCCCTCCTTGGAGTGCCCAGGGCCGCGCACAGGGGGTCCCGTGCTGCATCCCGGCTCCCTCGCCTGCATCCCGGCACAGCTGGATGGAGAGCCCAGCTGTTGGCAGGCAGGGCTGGCGGAACAAAGAGGCCATTGCGACGGGGACTCTGATGGAGAGCGAAGCCCGGCGGCTCCCCGCAAGCGTCGGGGCCGTGAAATCCGATTCGTGCCCCTCGGCGGCAGCGTTGGGGAAGGGACCGGGAAGGGATCGGGAAGGGACCCCGGCGGCAGGGCCGGGAGCGCGCTGGGGCGGCGCGGAGGGACAGGTGGCCGCGGGCTGGGAAGAAGGACCGTAACGAGGCGCCGCGGACACAAGATCCTCTTTGTTCGGATGTTACTGAAGTAGAAGCGTGGCTGCCGGAGAGGTCTCGGCACAGCTGCCTGAACTCCTTCCCTCCCGGAGATCAAAGCCCGCCTTTCTAATTGCGGCTTTTATTGCACTGGCCCGAAACACTCGCCCGCTGTCCCGGTGGCTTTGGCGGGGGACAGGTGTTTTTTAACACGCGTGCCATCACGGGAGATTAGCGGATTTAAAAGCGTGCCCCGGGAGACAGGGCGATGCATCGCGCTCCTGTTAAAAGGAGGGATGCTGAGCCGCGCAGGGAGGTTTCTGCAGGAGCGTCTGCCTCCCTGGCACAGGAGAGGCGTTCCCCCCGGCAGCCCCAGCACAAACTGGGAGGCCAAAGGAGGAAGCCCCTGGATTCACCGTGTGAGCCCTGTGCATCCCATCCTGCTGAAAAGGGCATTGGCCGGACAGGGGTCCCTGCACAGGGATGCTCCATCCTGCGAGTGCCCCAGCTGGACCAGGGATCACTCACTCCATCCCCCAAATGCTCCCCACTGCACTAGGAACCCTCCCCAATTCATACTCTCCAACATCCCTGTTGGACCAGGGACGCACCTGCTCCATTCCTCAAATGCCTCCGCTGGAGCAGGGACCCTGCATCCCCCAATCACCCCGTGCTTGACCTGGGATTGTCTCACTTCATATCCGAAAATATCCCGTGCTGGGTGCTTGATCCCCCTCCAAACACCCTACAATGGACCAGGAATCCCGAAGCTCTCTTTATCCCCTGGAATTTGGGGCTTTCAGAGATTTCCTAGTGAGGGAACAGCATGGTGGGGGAACAGTCAAGAGAAGTGCTGTTACATTGCTCAAAGGTACCAAAGCTCTTTGCCACAGAGGATTAAAATATGTGGAGAGCAAGAACTGCTGGCCCAGGAGCCAGGGAGGGGACAGAAACTTGGCTGAGGATCCCAGAGAACAAAGCAGAAACAGGAAAATGCACAGACGAGCCTGGAAAGTCATAAAAACAAAGTTTAGGTTAAGTACACAGAGGGTCTCTTATCCCCTTGTCAGGTTAAGACAGGGCAGCCCTTGCCTCCAGAGCCTCTGGCAGAAGCCACAGGGAAGGCAAGAGGAAGGGGATGGAGGTATCCAGGGTGGACAGAAAGGAGCTCAGCCATCCCCAAATCTCAGCTCTGGGGGAGATTTGCTCAGGAGCAGCAGCAGGACACAGAGCCTCATGGGCAAGGACAGCTGGGCAGACAACCCTCCGCGCTTCCTGCCACCCTGGTCACTTTGTGGTCTCATACACATGCTCAGCCTCTCTAGTTTAGGATTTTTTTTTTAACCTTTACTTCATAGAATCACAGAATTATAGGATGGTTGTTATGGGAGAGACCTTAAAGCCCATCCAGTTCCACTCTGCCGCGGGCAGGGACACCTTCCATTGCCCCAGGTTGCCCCAAGCCACATCCAAATCTGACCTTGGACTCCCAGGAATGGGGCAGCCACAGCTTCTCTGGGCACCCTGTGCCGGATATTTGTACTAGCGTGCTGGAATATAAACCTGTAAAAATGAGACATTGGGTTTGAGCTGAAAAATCAAGGATGAGGATAACAAAAAAGAAAAAGAAAAGAAAAAGAAAAAAAAAAAAGGAAACTTAATATCCCAAATATCCCAGATGGCTTCTTGTTTATTGGAGTTTAAACCAATGGCCCTACAGAAATGCAATAGATTAAAAAGCTTGTTTGGGGAAAAAGCAGTGATAATTTCCCATCTGCTGCTTGCAGTTTCCTTCCATGGGTGCAGCTCCTAAAAATGAGGCGCTATTCCCTTTGATGTCGTGGAAGGAAATAACGTGTTTGGATCCAGCTTTTTCTCAGATCAGCCCAGCTAGTGCCAATCAGGCTGTTGAGGGAATGGGAAGGGTGTGGAGAGGTTCAGCTTGACCCTTTAGCAGCATTTTCTTTAGCTTTCACATTAAATTATCCTCCTATTGTTCCATATCACCCCGTTGCATCCTAATTTCCCCCTCACGAGTCTTTTGTTCCCCTACAAAGCTTTGGAAGCAGATGAGAAAGGGAAACCACTTGCAATCATCTTTCCAGAGGGCACCTCCAGATCACAGGCAGCAGCACATGGAAACGACTGGGAAAATGAAGGCCTGTCACGAAATCTCTGCTAATTTTTCTTGGAAATGCCTTGGTATTGCTTTGAAAGCTACTTGGGACTGTCCAGGATGGCAGAACTGGGATCCATTTCCTTCCCTGTTTTAAAATTCATGCAAGGCACAAACGAGTTGCTGAGATTTTCCTGCCATCATCACCGGGAGCTGAATAAAAATCACATTAAATTTACTTTACACTTCTGCAGCAGCTGGCGGCCACGTCTTTAAGTGCTTTTCGAGCCTGTGGGCCAAAGAAAAATCAGGATGCTGTCAAGTCAAGGAGCCTTCCCGTTAATTTAACGTGGTTAGCTTTGCCAGTGGGATAGATTTTTCCAACGTGCTCAGCTGTTTTATGAGTCTGGGCTCTTCTTTTGGTGTCTGAATTGAGGAGAAACTCCTGAGTGAAATAAATGACCCCGTGGTTTGCTGGGATGCTGGCTCAGGCAGTCTCCATCACTGTCCAGAGGTCCTGGATGATGCCATCATACTGAGGCCAAACTCCAAACAACCCCAGGAACATCTTCTGAACCTCCCAGATTTATAACAACCCTGAAAATACAACAAATTTGATGTAATTTATCTTGGTGACTCAAAAAGAAGTGTATTCCCTTCTGGAATGTTTCCTTCCTGAAAATGTTGCCACAGCCTTAAACAGCTTTGGGAAAAGAGGGAAAAGATGCAGCACATGGTTGCAAAAGGGTAGGTTCTGGCTGGTTCCATGCCAAGGAATTGCTTCCAGAGAGGGCTGTTGGATTTGGGGGGCTCAGCTCAGCACAGTGGGAAGCAACACTTCCTCTGTTTTTCCCAAAGCAAAATGAAAAGCGAAACGGTTTTTTTTTTTTTTTAAAGCCGAATTTCCCCCAAATAGAAAGAGTCTCTCTGGTGAAAAGGACAGTGGGATGTTTGGGTGTCCAGTTTCCTTGGATTTTTAGGCAGTTTCTCTTGCAGCTAGTGCCCTCTTGAGGAAACCTTTCCTCTATTCCATTTTTACAGGGTTTTTCCCCCCCAGACGAAATTATCTCCCGGCAGGAAGCAGGAGCATGATCAGGGGCTGCGGTTTTGCCCAAGCCCAGCACAGCCAGTGGTGCCGGGGACCGGCTCATGCCTTCCCACCTGGACCCACCAGGAAGCAGGATGGCACCAGGATGTGGGATTGCAGCGCCTGACATCCCCCCAGGAGACGAATCCTTCCCAAACCAACGTGTTCCCGGTGGCAATCCGGGATGCTCTGACCCCAACCCTGAGGGAAGGTCCCCCACCGGCATCATCACAAGCTGCCGCCCGCTTTGCTCCCCTCCTCGCCTCCCGAAAACACGAGATAATTGGGAATGGGAGCAAAAGGTGAGGACAGTGCTC
Source organism: Hippolais icterina (assembly GCA_013400075.1). Classification (NCBI taxonomy): domain Eukaryota; kingdom Metazoa; phylum Chordata; class Aves; order Passeriformes; family Sylviidae; genus Hippolais; species Hippolais icterina. The sequence continues at coordinate 11,589 of VWYN01018212.1, read as the reverse complement.
CTCTCAGATGTCCGAATGTCAAAGCGACGCTGGCACAGAGCTGGCGGCAACAAAGGGCCGTCGGGATCGATGCGGCTGGCGGGGACGGGAGCGAGATGAGAGGCTGTTTCCCGGGAAAAGTGATGCCTGAGCCGGCGGAGCAGCAGTGCCATCGCCTGGAGCCTTCCTCCAAGATGCTGTGCCTCGGGCGAATACCAAAACGAACACAAACACACGTTAGTTTTATTTTTCCGCAGCCAAAACCTCTCCCGGAGCACGGGGATTCCACAGCAAAGGGATCAAGGATTTGCGCCACTCTTCCTTTTTTGCACCCCAAAAGTGTGGAGAACACACGAATTTTGCACCGAGGTGGTGCAGCTCTTCAGCACGGCTTGGGAAAACTCCCTGCATCAAGAATAAATGGTTTGGAGAATGATTTTTAGGGCAGTGCTGGGGATGGAAGATGGTGGGAAGCGCTGGGATCAGGCTTTGTTGAAGGAATATGGGGCAGAGGACGATGGTGGAAAGCAAATCCGTTGAATAAGAAAGCAAAGTTTTGCAGAAAATGAGCCCCTCAGGTTGATTTTACCCCAAAAATATAAATTTACATCTGTGGCCCCAGTAATTGCATGGATTTGGAGAGAATCTTGCCATTTCCCATCACTTCCTATGCCTCAATTTGGGCTGCAAACACATCCAAGCCACAAAGAGGGTTCCTGAGCCTAATTCTGGGGAAAGGCGGCAGGGCTGGGAGTGCTGGCGCTGGATGGGACCATCACTGGGGATGGGGAGCCATGGAAAGGCCACAGCCGAGGGGTGGTTCCACCTCTAAAATAGCACCTGTGCTGTTCAATGCTGCTTGAGCATTTTGTGGGCTCTTTTATAGGATAGAAGCGCAGATACAGATGCTTCCTTGCATATATATTGAATATTTATTTGGTATACATTGGAGCTGTGTCAGGGGAGGTTTAGGCTGGATGTTAGGAAAAGAGTGAGCTCTGAACAGACTCCCTGGTGAATAGCCACATTCCCGAGGCTGCCAGAGCTCAAGGAATGTATGGACAATGCTCTCGGGCACAGAGTGCCTGTGCAGGTCAAGGGGTTGTTGATCCTTGTGGGTCAACTCAGGATATTCCATGATCCTGTGACCCATCTCTAGCAGTGCTGTTTTCTCTGCAAGCAGGGGATTTCTTAGAGAACAAAGATAAAGAAACTCAGCTAAACTAGGTAAAACTACTTTTAAAACCCACCAGAAACAGGCACAGGGCTGGAAAAGCACTTCTTATGCCTTGAGAATATCCCTAATGTACATGTAACGTGCAATAAGGGATGGAGGGCGCCCGTCTCACACATCCCGTAATATGCGACAAATTAGGAGAGAAAACCGAACGTGGATTTGCGGGTTGCGCGCCATGAACACTCAGATCTTTTTATGAGGCGGACACTTTGCTTATCACACAGAAAATAAAGGGATTCAAAAGGGCTTTAATCATCCCCGCCCTGAAAAACCGCGCGCCGCCCTCAGCCCCTCACGGGCCTTTGGCCACGCCCCCTGCCTTGGTCTCGCTGCGAGTTTGGCCACGCCTCCGCCTTTGGTCACGCCCCCATCCTGGCCACGCCCCCGGTCCTCCAGGATCACTGAGAGGCGGGCGGAAGGTGCTGGGGGGAGTGGAGGGCTGGCGGCGGAAGTGACGTCAGAGCGCGGGCGCCTGATGCGGGCGGGCGGCGCCGTGAGGGGAAAATGCCGGTGGCGGTGATGGCCGAGAGCTCCGTGAGCTTCAGGCGGCTCCTGGAGCAGTGCGAGACGCAGGAGCTGGAGGTGCCGCGGGGCGTGGGGGGGCGGTCTGCGTGTGCGCCTGTGAGGTGGGGAGGGTGCGTGGGCGTGTGTGTGAGCGGGGGAGGGTTCAGTGTTTGAACTTGCCCCTTGGGCTCGCCAGAGAGCCCTTCAGAAACTCGCAGCCTGCAGATAAATGGGTATTTCCTTATAATTACTCGCGTCGTCTCGGAGGGAGCATGAGGGGTAGTTTGTGTGTTTCTGTCCTTCTCGTGGCTGAGAAAAGGAAAATGTTTATCAGGGTAGTGGAGCCCTGAGCCAGGCCTGGGGAATTACCCATAGATCGAGTTTTATTGTGGTAGCTTTCACTGGAAGCATCCTCCGTGCTGTTTTACGTTCTGTTGTTCCTTGATAAAAGGCCTGAAGCCTTAAGATTGGAAATCTTTGTAGCTTTCGGGTTATCGCAGGCTTTCAGAATTGTACAGCTTTTTTGTAACCACTCGTTTGTTTCCTCCTTGAGAGATTTGTGAGCTCTGCTGAAGTGTGGCAGGGGCTGAAGCTTAGCCTGGGGTTTTTGGGAGGGGCAGAGAAGCTTTGCTGTGCCTGAGCTGAAGTTTGGCTGAAGGTAAGTGAAGTTAAGTTCACTTTCAATAGCTGCCACTCTCATAAGCATAGGAAAAGAGTAATGGAAGATGTAGCTTTTTTTATTTCTCCCCCCCAAATTGCACAGGCTTATTATGTGATATGGAAAAAAAAGGATAAAAATGAGTCTTTTGGAGTGTTCAGTTTATTTAAAACTTGGCTTCCTGCTGTGTTCTGTGTCACACCCCTCTTTAAAAACTGTAACTCAAGAATTTGTGTTTGTTTTCAGGCCCCTGGAGGAATTGCCACACCCCTCGTTTATGGCCAGCTGCTGGCTCTGTACCTGTTGCACAATGACATGTAAGTGGCTTGTGGCCTGTGACACCGGGTTTGTCACCAGCATGTTGGGAATGCGCTGTGTGGTTAATAAAAATGCTGTGTTTACAAAAAAATAGTAATAATATTGCTGGGAGTAAGTCTCTTCCACCTCTTGATCTGACAGGAAAACTATTCTCCTTTCCTTGCTCTTCCCCACTCCTTTGAACTGTGGGGAAATTTGGGAATAAAGTTTCTTCAGTGGTGAAACTGGCTCCTCTGGGACATGTTAAACATTTCAGTGTTTTGGTTTGTAGCTGCTCAGGGCTGCATTTGTTTTGGGCTGGATTCGAGGCTTGTGTTTAAATTCCAGCAGGATAACTCTGGACCATCCATGTTAAAAATGAGAGATGCTGTTGGCTTGAAGGAGCTAAATCTGCAGGAAGCAGAGATCCTGGGAATTTGGTCTGGAGGGTTGTTCCATGTCCCTGTGTGCACTTGACACACTAAACTTGGGCTTTTTAGGGAGAAATTGCTTTCCCAAACTGGTGTTAAATGAGGCATTAATGAACTGTTTGTTGTGCCATGACAGTGTTGTCTGCTGGAGAGCAGCTCTGTTTTCCCAATTCAGTATCCAATATTCCTTCCTTGGAAGAATGTTTTAAAGCACTGAGAGTGTTCAGTGCAGCATCTGGACAAACCTTGTGGTGTCTCACTTGATGACTGAAAAGTGGTTTTATCTTTTGTTTTTAGGAATAACGCGCGTTATCTCTGGAAAAGAATCCCTCCTGCTATCAAATCTGTAAGTACTGGGCCAAATTTAACTCAGAAATGTGCTGGTTTTGTTGCACAGCAATGTTCTCTGAAAATCTGGGGGTGGAAATGTGTTTATCCATATGGTCAGTGTAGAGGATTTTCTTCTGGATTAACACTGGGGTTTTTTTTTGGTCACAACAGGCAAATGCTGAACTTGGTGCAGTTTGGTCAGTGGGACAAAGAATCTGGCAGAGGGACTTCCCAGGAATCTACGCAGCAATCAGTGCACATCAGTGGTCTGAGACTATCCAGCCAATCATGGAAGCACTGAGAGGTACAAGCTGAGCTTGTGTGGGGAGCAGGGAATTGCCTGGAATTATTTATGTCTGCTCCAACACAAACAGACAAACCGCTAATTGTGAAAAATCAGAACTGGTCAGGAAGACTGTTGCCAAGTTTTTGTAGGCTTTACTACAAGGGTTTTAGGTATCAGGTGTAAATGAAAAGCTCATTACAAAACCTTGTAGAAACAAATTTGTTTTAGTAGGATTTTGTTTCTGTATATTCGTTGACACTGGAATTTCTAAATAAACCACATAAACTATGTGGTTTGCTCTGTAAGAGCAAAACAGACCATTAATTACCCAGACTTCTAACCAGTGATTCAGGGAACTTGGCTTGGCGTTTCAGAACCTTGTAGGACTTACAAGAAGGTTTTTCTTTGACATGTTTTCTATCCTGTGTAATGGTAACATGGAAATTCTTGCTCCTAGAGGGCAGTCCAGACTGCTAAAAAGAGGTGCTTTGCAATAACCAATTCTCTGTAGCTTGGGAAACAACTGCTTTTTAGGTGCCAATAATTATTTAGTATTTGCTGGCATATTGCAAACAGAGAATGCCATCAGATGCAGAGTTCCCTGAAGTGTTTTGTGTGCTGGTGGTAGAGCCCAGTTTGCTGCAGGCTGCATTTGGAGGTTCAGCGTGGACTCTGAGGGGGTTTGTCCTGGCAGAGAACAATTTATTGTCTCTTGCTGCTGACTGTCAACTGTGGGAAGGAAGGGGGAACTCCTGAAGTGCTCACTTGAAGGCTGGTAGTGATTTTCCAAAGGTGATAGAATTGAGGAAATGTTCTCAGATTTGCCAGCTCTGGAGATGAGTCACTTGTGTCCTGTGTTCCTTTCTCCCTAGATGCAACCAGGAGACGTGCCTTTGGACTGGTTTCCCAGGCTTACACATCAATAGTTGCAGATGACTTTGCAGCCTTTGTTGGCCTTCCTGTAGAAGAAGCTGTGAAAGGTACTTGGCATTATTCCCTGAATAATTGTTATACTGATGATGAGCTCAGAGAGCTCTAAGAGATGATTAATAAAAATGTATCAACAAATTCTGAGACTGTTAAGTGATTGGGCAGTGATTAGAGAAAAAAAAATCTTGGTTCTGGATAATGGATTGATTTTTTAAAAAAAATTACTTGCCGTTAATTATTATTGTTTATTCTCCCCTTCTGCATCTTACAAATGCCCAAATGCCTTTCCAGGTGTGCTAGAACAGGGCTGGCAAGCAGACTTTGCAACTCGCATGGTGATGCCTAAAAAGCCAGGTAGGTGGAGCTGTTACCTCAAGAAACATTCAGCATTTTCTAGGAATTAGGTGTTAGATACTTTTTGGGCACTCGTGCTGCTTATAAATTCAGGGTGTGTATAAAATGTGAGGAAGTACAAAGAGGTGGGGTTGGTTTGGACTTACAAGTAGTTTGGATTAGCCTGCATCCTCGCATGAAGTTGTTTAAACAAAAGCAGACAGGGTGTGCTCTGACTGCTCCCTCTCCTCCTCTGCTGCCTCTGTGGAACATAAACTGGACGACCTCAAATGAAATGTCTTAACCTAATAAAGATGAGTAAAAAATAGATCATCTTGAACCCGAGATTTTATTTTATTTTCCTTCAGGAGAATTAGAACTTCTTTAAACAGGGATTTAGTGAATCTTTGTGTTTTGAGGAGCTCCAGTTGTGGATATAATTTCCTTTGCTTTTAGAATTTAAATCTTCTTTTCTTCACTTTCATGGTGTTGATAACAATGTCTGTTCCTGCAAAGCTTGGTCTGCAGAAATACTTGGCTTTTTTTTTTTTTTTTTTTCCCTAAAGCTGTACCTGTGGCTGGCTGAGGCTAAAATAAATATTAGGCTATAAAAGCAGGATGAAGCCACTGCTCTTAAACCTCTCTGTGCAGCTCTATGCTAGAATAAGGAGCCAAATTACAGCATATCCAAAAGGGAAAGATCTCTTGGACTACGAAATGACACTGTTTGTATGGGCAGAGTTTTTGAGTGTTCAGAGCCCATAATAAACAGGTGCCAGGGGTTGAAATTTACCCCTAAGGGGCACAAAGTCAACCAGAGCCCTGAGATTTTACTTATGATCAGGTGGGGGTTTTGTGAACTGGTTGCAAAATATGCAGAGCATAAAAAACCTGGGAATTACTTACATGTGTTTTTTTCCCAAAAAGTGAGTGCAAGAACTACTATTCAGGCAAAAGAAAGAGGCTCTTTTGAAGCAGCTAAGCCTTGGGTATTCTGCTTTTTAGTTATAAAGTCAAGTGTGATGAATAAAGGGGTTTAATTTGCTTTTGATCCATGTTTTGTTGCATAGAACTGTTTCAAACTGTTCCACTGGGCTAATTTCATACGTTTTTCTCCAGGTGTGCTGGAAGCTTCCTTTAACAGATTTATTCCTTCATCAGGTATTTCTGTTTATATATAATGGATTTAGCTAAACTTGCATAAACAGTGTCACCAGCACCACTGAGTGGGAATTGAGTCCTGGAGAAGTGAATGTTCTCACTGGCCCCTCCAAAATAAAAAACAACAGCCTACCCAGTCAGGTGCTATGTAAATGTGCTTCTCCCTCTGTCTTCTCACTGCCTCATGTTTTAAGCAGTGCCTGATATTTCTGAGGTTCCCACTTCCATAGCAGAGCTCCTGTGTTCTGTTGGTCTGATCACCCACTAGATCTGTTTGTTTGGAGTCTTCAGAATAGCAGCTTGCAAGGAAAGGAGCAACCAGAGAGCTCCAGGAGTGTTTTTCTCATAATACTGCCAGCCCTCTTTCCTCAGACTCCAGTTTGTGCAAAGAAATTCTGGAGGCTGCTGACAAGTGGAACTTGTTGCAGCAGTTTTTGTGGTTAGTAACTCTTGGACTACTGACATAACAGGAATTATGTCAGATGGGGCTGTGTGGGGAAGAGATACAGTTAAGATCTGCCCCCAAGAAGGCTGTTTGAAAATCAGGTGCATTTAATTTTTTTCCCCTTATGTTGTGATGAATGACACTGCTGATGGATTTGCTTCCTAAATTTCGTTAACGATCCATTTGTTTTATCTTTATAGAACCTGCTCCAGTCCCACCAATTCCCAATGAACAGCAGCTGGCCAGATTGACTGACTATGTGGCTTTCCTGGAAAACTGATCACCCTGCTCCTGTGTTCAGAACAACCTGGGAATCCTGTGTACTGACAGTTTTAGATCTAAGATTGATTTTATTCTTTATCTGTTAAATGTTGCAGCGTCCCCCACTCAAAAGTGTGAAGTATCCAGTGTATGTCAGCCCCACTCCTGTTTTGCCAAAGCCCAGCTAGCAGTGAAACAATCCTTTAACTCCTGCAATATTTATTCAGTAGGTACACAGCATACACAGCAGTATTACATAGTACATTTTTTTCAATTGACTCAAAGCAGAACCTTTTTCAGGTGTGTTAGAAATGGAGAAGAAACAATTCTCTGGTTAGTACTGCAGTGCTTATGACAGATCTATTGCACGTTGAACTAGAGGACAGAGGGTGGAAGACTGCCTAGCCCATATGTACATAGAGAAAATATTTTGATGAAAGTGAAAAAAAACCAATTTTGCAGTAACTCTCTTGCAAATATTTTTGTGGCATATTTATGATTGAATTTTTTTTTTCTGTGTTCTTTCTGGATTGTTAAATCTTCTTGTTCTGATGTGAGAAATTTCATATCAGGCATATTTTTACAGCAGAATAATGGTTGAACAAAGACAAATCTATGCTTTGAAGGAAGTATTTTGACTTTTGGAAGGTTTTATTTGAGTGACATAGGACACCAGATGCTTTCTTGGGTAACCCTACATCTTAAGACCTGTCGTGTCTTGCTCCATTTCAGTACACTGGGCCAGGGTCTGCAAGAAATAACAATTCTTACCTGTCTTTAAGCTTTCTGGCTTACTTTTGCAGTGATTGGAGAGGAATTTCAAGGTTAGAGTAGGAGCAGAGCCCAGCTGGGAGGGGGGTAATGCATTGTGCTGCAGTGTCAGTTTGAAGAATAATTCTGTCAGAGCAATGCTCTGTTAATCTTTGAGCTGAGAGTGGATTTTGGAAGCAAACATGAATTCTCTTGCCATTTGTGTTATGTTGGTGAAAAGGCTGTGGAGAAAGTGTGGGTGCTTTAAAGGGCAGTGCATGTGTCCATTTACTTGTCCCCCCTTATCCATATCCATAGTTCCATGGAAGCTGGCGAGTGTGCCCTTGTGTTGTGATTGTTTTTCCAGTGTGCACTGCCTACTGTACATTCTCTTGGGGGGGTGTTAGCAGGGAGGAATTACAAACTGTGCTCTGCTGCCTTGAGAGCTCCCTTGATATGTAAACACTTTCTCAAAATGATTATTTATTTGAAATCCACCTAAGGCGTTGATTGCTAAATTTATCTTCAGTGATATTAAAGAACATGTTTACACTGACCTCGTGCAGTTGACTTGTTTAAACTTTCTGCAGAATAAAGGTCTGGTTTGGTGAGTTTTCTTAATGAATTCTTACTGGCCTAATTTGGATAGGGCTAGTTAAGGTTTACTGCAATATTTTATGCCTCAACAGCTTCGTGTGCAGCAATTGAATGGTATTGTGTTAAAAAACCATTGGTATCCCTCAGATGCCTTAAAATATTCCTTGGTGTAAAGTGTTTGAACAGCTGAGTGAAAAATTCCCTTCTTCCCTTCACAATACAGTCCTTGTATTGTGCATGTCTGCACACAGCCCTGCTTGGAGAAAGGAAACTTAGACGTAATTAAAGGATTATTACGTACTCAATGAATAGTAATAGGAGAGGAGCAATGTGGACATTGGCAATCTGTGTCTGCCTCAAATCTACATCAAATACAGTAAGTTTGACCCTGTCTGCTCTAACAAGTTGATAACTTCATGATTTCTGGTCTGCTGTAAAATTTAAGCTATTAGCTTTGAGTTAGGCATTAACTCATAACTTACCTTGACTACTGTATTTCCCAGCCTCTTTTTGCCTTGTGCTACTTTGGAATCCAAGCTATTTCACATGGATTTCATCCTCATTACCCCTTTCCTGGTTTTTAGTTCACAAATGCCTGTCTTCAGATGAGCAGCTTTGTGCTTCCCTATCCAGAGCCCTACCTTGGAAAACCTATATTGTGTGAAATATTTCCTAAAATGACATCTTCAGGCATTTGAATCCTTACCTGGCCTGCACTAACCACATGCGTTCAGCTCAACAAAGAGGAAGTATTTTTGTGCTTGTATTTACTGTTTTAATTGAAGCAATTGGTGTGGATTTTGGAGTTATTCCAGGTACAGTACTGAGTGTGGGAGGACCTTTGAGTTAAGAAACCATTAGGAATTCAGTTAGGAACAGAGGTTCATGAAGGATTTGGAAAAAAGGAACTCAATTTCAGTTTTCCATTTCATCTGCATCCCACATGTAATAGAACATTGTTTCTTGGCATTTTATTATCTTCTCCAGTATGGGTCAGCAGTGCTCATTTACCCACAGTTCCAGTCTGTAGGGAAAGCTAGCTGAGCTCCAAGGTGGTTAAAATGGGAGAAACTGGGTGGGGAAGCAGAAGAGCTGAGTATCCCGCCGCACTGAAGATCCACGTGGAAAGCCATGGGGGCTTTAATAACAAATCCTGATGGACTTTCCAATGTCTCATTGGAGCTGCTACTAATGCAGTGAAGAAAATGAAAGCAGAATGTGCATGTACAAAAAAAGTCTCGGCAGGCATTGCAGGAGAGCAGTCTGGATGTTGCTGTAAGTCTGTGTTTCAGCCTGGGCTTTGTGCAAGAAAACCTGTGTAACACAGTAGGGACATCTGGAAGAAGTTCTTGGGTGAGTGCTTGGTTCTCCCTGTGTCCTACCCTGCAGGAGTTGGCTGGACCATCACCCAGACAGCACATTGGTGTCTTCTCCTACGAAGGACTATCTGGGCTGGCTGGCTTGGCAAAAAAGACAAACAATCCCAAGTAAACCCAAAAGACAAGCTTTCCTGTTTAGTGTCAAACATTTTTTTGTAATTGACTCAACAGACCATGTAAAGGCAAATGAGTTGCTGTTTTGAGATGGGAAGCAAATTTCCAAGTATTTTATGTTCTTGGGTCATGCCAATTGACTTGAGAAGTTTGTAACTTTATTTTTAACTACTTGTGTTGAGCAAAGAGAAGTAATGTGCATTCCTGGTTTCCTGAATTTAGAGTTATTAAATGCCAGATTCTTCTGTGCCTTCACATTAAAGAACCTCAGGTTTGGGATGCCCAGGCAGTGTGGCACAACTGGGTGTAAATAAAGTCAGAACAGGTTCAGCTTTAGGAATCAAGATGCTCCCGATCAATTCCAAAGCAGGAAATGTGGATACCTCTCTCTTTCTTGAATGTATTCTCGTGTAATCAAAGTACAAGACTGGGAAGGGAGACTTTTAGCAGTAGGAACCAAATTTGGTTTTGCAATGTGAGCCTTTTGTTACACAAGGATTAATGACAGAAACAAACTATGCTGAATCGTGACCAGCATCTTACTTTGTGTTTAACAGCCCCTCAAAGCTGAGGTTAGTGTAAAAGTATGCAATGGGAATCCACATGATGTGACAAGACTGGTAGATCAGTGACTGCACCAAGACCCAGGCTGGGCCTCTGATCCACAAGGAAGGACACAGTTGTGTCTCAGCTGTTTGAGATCTGATAGATATTTGAGGTATGAAACACGCTTTATTGCTTTGTCTTTTTAAGCAGCATTCAGCCCGTGTCAGGCAGCACATACCAGCTCTGAGAGCTATCCTGAGCTTTACAAAGGGACAATACACTGTGCTTTCTTATGCTAACTGGGATCTGTGTTTAGACTGAGTTTATGAATTAACATCTTAAGTACCACACAAAGTAAGTCTCAGTCCGTAAGTCAAACCTGCAGCAAAACAAAGAGAACTGTATTTAGTTCAAACATTTTACCGAGTTGCAACTTACGTGTTGCACTTTGAGCCTGGCACTGCAGCTGATACAAGGTAAATGAAATACTCAGCCTGCCTTGCCCTTAAAAGAGTTAATACTTGGAAACAACTGACACCTTTAGTATTTATACCTTTTAAAATTTAGTTGGCTGCATAAGTATTAATTGCTTCCAGGTATTTAATGCTTAATGCTGTTCCTGTGCTAAATCACTACAGCAAACGGGTTCAGCCTTGATCTGATGGGTAAGCAGTGCTGAAGAAATAGCAAATGCTGAATAAAAGTAGGGACTCCTGTGGCTGAGGTTCAGGGGTGGAGGGAAGCCCTTTGGTGTCTGCTGAGGAGATGGTCCGGTTCACAAGCTCAGGCTTTATTCCTAGAAGATCTGCTTTGCTCTTGCTGGAGGCCATTCCCTACCAATGCATGGCCCTCCCAGATGCTTGTTCCTGGATCAAGTCTGGTAGATGTGTGGCAACAAGTCTGGGCTGTGTCCATCTGACAGCAGAAAACGGCAGCACATGTCTGCTTCCAGCACTTGTCTTGGCTGCTCCCTCAGGGTGCTGGCACCATAATCAGAGACACAGCACAGCTTCTCCTCCCAGAGTTATCCCTATCCTCTGCACTTGCCCACGTGTCTGCCTTGATGTTCACTGGGGAACTTCCCTGTTTGTGGCTGTCCATTGCCATGCTTAGCAGGAACACAGTTGTGTTTGGACATGCATTACCACAGGCTGACACGCAGAACTGGTGCGTAGAATATCAGAGGTTGGGCTGATGTTTTTTTCCAGAAATCAAGAACAGTCGAAAGAAAATGAGGAAACTTAACAGTACCTCTGCAGAAGATGGATACCAGTGTTGCCCTACCACATGTGGAGGTGGCAAATTTGCATCAGTGAGGACTCTGCCATACCTGCTGATTTCAGTGCTCCCC
>VWYN01018210.1:29854-43055 GCA_013400075.1 Hippolais icterina | reverse complement strand
TGGGTACCAACACCAACAGCATCCCTGGGCACTGCTGGCAGCGTCCCTGGGTACCAAAACCAGCATCTCTGGTACCAACACCAGCATCCCTGGGCATTGCTGGCAGCATTCCTGGTACCAACACCAGCACCCCTGGGTAATAACACCAGCATCCCTGGGTACCAACACCAGCATCTCTGGGTAATAACACCAGCATCCCTGGGCACTTCTGGCACTGTCCTGGGTACCAAAACCAGCATCCCTGGGCACTTCTGGCACTGTCCTGGGTACCAAAACCAGCATCTCTGGGCACTGCTGGCAGCGTCCCTGGGTACCAAAACCAGCATCCCTGGGCACTGCTGGCAGCATCCCTGGGCACCAACACCAACAAACCTTGATACTGCTGTCAGCATCCCTGGTACCACTGCCAGCATCCCTGGTACCACCGCCAGCATCCTTGGTACCACCAACAGCATCCCTGGTACCACCACCAGCATCCCTGGGTACCACCCTGGCTACCAGCTGCCACAATCCTGGCTACCTCACCACCCCAGCATTCCCAGGGCTGGATCCTGGTGGGAATGCCGGGGGCAGGAGCCTGCTGGAGCCGTGGCAGGGCAGGATGAGGCCCCCCTCCCACGCCGGCCGGGGCTGATTAGGCTGCAGCAGCCGGTGCTGAGCTGCTCTAATGACGGCGGGCGCTGGGGAGTCACGTGCCGCCCCAGCGCCGGCTGGGGAGCCGTACGTCACCGGCCCCGGCAAAAAATCGGTGCTAAATTGAATCAATCCATCTTGGAAATGGCTCTTGTCAGCCGGTGTCAGGGAGAGCGTCTGCAGGAGAGGGATCAGGCGGGGGCAGGCCGGCGAGGGCCAGGCGGGCGGCACCGCTGCCGCGGCACTGCCGGGTGTCTCCTGACCCCCCCATATGGTGGATATGGGGGGTCCTCCTGTTGTCAGAGGGGGCAGAGCGGGAGGGGATCCTCATCCATCCAGCTGGAAAAGCAGAGCCTGGAGCAGAGTGCGTGCCTCAGTTTCCCACACTCTGTGCCCCTCTAACTGGTGAAGGAGGGCAGCTCCACGTCAGGTAAAACCCCAGGAGGGTTGGAGACCCCACCCAGTGCCCACGTGCACCCCAACGCTGTGCCCAGGGCAGAGCGTGCCAAGCTGGGAAGGACGAGTCCGCACCAGGGAGACAAAGACGCCGGCACTTGACACAAATATAGATGGATCCTCGGAGTACGGACCCCGCAGCCTGGCAAATTAAAACGTAGCGCGAAAGCGGGGACGGAAACAGCCCCGGTGATTGATTTTCCATCCAGACATTCAAACCAACGGAATATGTCACCCAGACAAGCCCTCGGAAAGCGGCGGCAAGCCCAGATTTATCCTCTGCTTGGACCGGAGACCATCAATCCCTATCCAAGCCTGGGAAATGGCTTCACGCCCCTCGCCTTCCCATCATGGTGCCCATCCCATGGCCGGGCCAGCAGGTGGGATGGGCACCACGATGGGAAGATGGGGTGCAAGAGCCATCACCACACCAGGAAAGAGGATCCAGGCACAGGGATGCACACCCAGGCTGCTAACGAAGGCAATTAGAGGGGAAAGCATCCCTCGCACCGCTTCTCCTAATTAAGAATCATCCAATTCCCCAACCCGCCTGTTCCCCGGCTCCGGTACAGCCTGTTATTTACCTGCAGCTAATAGGTTGGGCACAGCTAATGATAGTCTTGTATCAAATGGCTGGATCTTGGCTTCTGACAGCTTTAAAGACCCGTCTCGGGGACACGAGGGTTTCTAATTACGGGGTTCGTCACAGGAAGGCTGGGTTCAACGCCAGTCACTCTCCCCGGGTGACATTTCTGCCCGGATTGGAAATCTAAACACAGCCCAGCCAGTTAAGGTTAAAAATACGGCGCTTGACAAGACAAGGGATCATAATTTGGGTCACCGCCGGGTTTAATTAATTGGAATGGAGCAATCAAAGCACAGCGTGCGGTAATTACAGCCCCGGTTGGGGCAGGGCTGGGGGAGGCGGGTGAAGGGATGGGGGAGATGTTCCCCACCGTGGGGATGGGCAGGGAAGGCATCGCCCTCACCCCGGGGTGCAGGCAGGCATCGCGTGCAAGGAGCAGGCAGGCCAGGCAGGGAGACGCGAAGGAAGCGAGCTGGGAGCTTCCAAGCACGCCATTCCCAGCGGATCACACGCCAGCCCCGCAGGAATGCCAGCCAGGAACCCGGCACAGCGGGTTCCATCCCCGGTGTCCCCATCCCCACAGTGCCACGCGGCTGCAGCCCAGGCTCCCAGGCAGCACCGCGGCTCTGCTGGGGGCCCGAACCGAGTGATTTATTCTCACCAATTACCAGGGCACTTTTCCCTTCGCCAGGACCACGCTTAATTGATTGGAACCTATTGAAAACAAATTAACCGGCACCGGGGCGCAGGGCCCTGTTTATGGCTCCTCCGTGGGGCAGCAGGGAGGACACCTGAGTGGTTCTGACACGTGGGTGATGCACGGTGGGATCAGGGAAGGAAGGTGGGACAACCCAAATATTCCCCTAAATATCCCCTAAATATCCCCAGAGCTGCTCGCTGCCTCCTCTCCGATGGTTAACACTGATGTGCAAGGGGAAACTGAGGCACAGAAAAGCATGGAGCTCACATCCTGGCATTTCCTTGCTGGGAAAGCTCTCCGTGGCATGGACAGGACTGCAATGTTCCTCCCCACCCCAGCGCCCCAGAAGAGGGATGCTCACAACGGTGACCCCATTAAGCCAACCCAGCTAGCATTAATTTGACCCCATCCGCCGCGCGCTAATCAGCTGTAACCGTGGCACCCAGCTCAATCCAAATTGATTTACCGAGGCTGGAAATGGATACAAATGTGATTAAAGGCTTTTTATTTTCCATAGGTCCTCTCTAAAATGATTTAAATCAATTGCTACGTGCAGGGTCCTCTTCCTCCTCCCTGGCCAACCCCGCGGCGCCGCGCTGTCGGCCAGGGTGGGAAGGGGAGGGGAATAACACCCCACTTTCCACATCTGCCCCACAAAACCCACCCAGAGGGGTGCAGCACCCCAATTTCCCCCCTCTGACCCACCCACACCCCTGGCTGGACCCCTCACATCCTTCATGGGCGGGATGCCGGCGCGCCGGGCGGCCCTGGCGAGCGATCAAAGCCCATTAGGCTGAGCGCCGATGCGCGCCCGTTGTTCGTCAATTATTCAAACAATAATTGCACCCTTATTTAAAGTCTAGTCTTGCGTGCGCGGCACTGCAGGCTGCCAAGGCCCACGTTAGATTTACACCCCCGGCGTGCTCCCGCCGCCAATTAATTAAGCAAACACATTCCTCCGCACGCTCTCAGGTGTGCAACCTGCCCCGCTTCAGGTTCAGCCCGGCAGCACTGACACATCCCCACCTGGGCCAGGGGTCACAGCCCCCTGGGGGCTCCCTGGTTTTAGGATTTCCCTAAGGGTGGCTGCTCTCACCCTGCTGCGAAGCTGATTAAAGATGAGGCAGGCCCCTCAAATTTGCTTCCCCACAAATTTTCTCACATTTAGGGGATAAAAAAAAAGCGAGGAGGAGGAGGGGGTTGACACCAGNCTCAAATTTGCTTCCCCACAAATTTTCCCACATTTAGGGGATAAAAAAAAAAGCGAGGAGGAGGGGGTTGACACCATCCATTGTTAGGGGCCCCCCTTGTCCCCACAGTCCTTAACAAGGGGGGAGGCTGGGAGTGACAGTCACCAAGAGGTCAATTCATTCATCTGGCCATGTTATTACAAGTCCAAATTTATTGTCACCGGGCCACATTAGCGCTGGCACGGAGGACGCGAGGTTGCACCCCTACTGAATAAGCAGATAAATGAAAGACATCTGGAGAGCAGAATGAAGGGGCAGATTATTAATGCTGAAATTTAGAAGCCAAGGTCTAAGCCACGAATCCATCAGCGCAACCAGTTATGTCCAATAAATTAGGGGAGATAAGGATTGAAGGATGGTATATTAAAGGCAACATTCATTTCTGAACTGGCACGAGGGCTTGCAGGCATCCTGCCTCTGCAGGGTTAACCCTTGGTGGGCAGGGATTTGGAATGTGGGACGTGACAGAGCTGGGGAGGCCGATGGTCCCTGCACAGCCCCCTGATTTGGGGTTGCACACAAGGGGGTGAGAAGGAGGCTGCACCACAATGGAACGGGCACGATGATGGAGGTGCAAGGTGACAATGGAGAGGCTGCCACCAGAGCACAGGACATCCCATAACCACCGGGCAGGGAGCACAGAGGTCCCCAGCCTTTCCTGCAGCCCATCCATCCTCTCCAATTAAGGGAGGCCTGGGGGTCTGCGTGGCTCCTCACAGCACCTGTGACCTCTGTCCCTGGGCTGGGGTTCAGCTGGCCCTGACGGTTCTTTGGGGACTCATTGCCACGGGCGACAGGTAAGGACTGAGGGGACAGAGCCTGCCCGGCCACCCCAGCCCCAGGCCGGACAGCTGTCACCAGGATTTGTCCCCCTATTCCTCTTTTTTTGGCTGCCTCCCACCCACAGCCCCCATCTCACCTCACCACACCAGCACCTCCCGGTTGGGCCTGCCTCAGTTTCCCTAATGGCATCACAACAGAGTGGCAGGATCTGGCTACCTGAGAACACTTTGGTCCCTGTCCTGATGTGAGGCTGCAGCCTGGCACCTCCAGGACATGTTTTTCCCTGAGGAAAGCAAGGGGACACAGCAGGCCAGGGACCCATGACCTCCTCAGTGGCACAGCCCTGAGGACAAGTGAGCAGTGTCACGATGCCTGGAAGGGGAAAAATCAGGATTTTTTGCTCCCAAGCACAGTTTGGCTCAGCAGTGAGGCCACCCACCTGTGACTCCCCTTGGCACCCCACAAATGGCATTTTGGATGTGCTAAAATCGGGATATGATGGCAAACGGGGTTACCTGATGCTGGTTCCTCCTGGCTCAGCAGCAAAGGGATGTAGGGCAGGAAGGCACGCAGGGCCCCCTAACACTGCCCTGGCCCCCAGAACACCAACGGAGCCCCCTGCCCAGTCCCAAACCCTCCCAGCACCCACACAGCCTCCCCAGTGCTCCCAGCGGCCTTCCCAGCGCTCCCGCCAGTTTCAGCCTCTCTCCCCCTCCCCACGGTGGCTCCCGAGAAAATTTCAACCAAGCCTCATCTGGCATCTGAGGGATTTGGGATTTGTTTAAGCTCTTTTCACCCGCCGGACTTTAATCGGCGCGTTTGCCTGACCTCCAGCCCCGGTGCAACCCCGGCTGTGCCGGCGGTGCCGCCCGAGGGTCCCGGCTCGGGGCGATTCCCAGCGCCAAAGCCCGGGGCTGCCCCCAGGATAGCTGGGATTAGCTATCAAATAACTTTGCATTTAAACCCTTTTTAACAGGCCTGGAGGTCGGGAGGGTAAGGGCAGAGGTTAAGCCTGGCCGCGGCCGGGCGCTGACCCCGCGGCCGGGGACGCCAGAGAGGGGACGGGGCGGCACGAGGGGCCAGGGGGTGCAGGACCCTCACCCCGGCCATGCCACCCACCCATTTCCCCTTGCACGGAGGAAGGGGCAGCTTGTGGGGACCTCGCAGTGGGGTGTCCCCACAGTGGGGGTGTCCCCACTGGAGGGGTGTCCCCACAGCCCCCAGCCTCGCCACCCCTGTCACTTACTGAGGCTCTGCAGCAAAGACGACCAGCTCTTCATCTCCAGCATGGCGGGGGTCCCGTGCCCCCCTCTCCAGGCTGGCGTTCAGGCTGCTGGGGGAGCCCAGGGCCGATCCCACACCCCGGCAGCGGGAAGCACAGCCCCGGCGCTGAGCCGCCGGCGGGTGACAGCGACCATTTTATTCCCTTTTAACTCTGCCTGCGTGGCTCCGGCGCGCTCATCCTCCCCCTCCCCGCCGCTCAGGCTGGTCCTGAGCTGGGGAGCTTTGCTTTTCCCTCCCTTCCCTCCTCCTCCCTCCTTGCACTTGATAGCAGCCTTGTCAAGACCGCCGAGCTGTGCTGACCCCTGCCCTGGTGCTGCTAATTAAGGCGGCACAGTGACAGCCCCAGTGCCTCGCCAGCGCGCCACGGCACCGCCGCTCCTAATTGGAGACGCTTTTGAGTTCTCAAAAACCACCCCCAGTTGGGGCTGGGGGTCCTGGAAGGGGTCCTGCACCCATGCCGGGGGATGTGGCTCCCAGCTTGCACCCATCAGCATGCTGGATATTGAGATGCCAGAAATTATTGAGAAGCTGATGCAAAATTGGATAAAAAGACGCTGAAGTCAAGAGGGAAGTGGGATTGGGATGGATGAAGGTGAGAAATTGCCTCGGGAACGTCCCATGCATGAGGGGCACCTCGTGCTGGGGCCTCCCGAGGTATTTTTGGATGGTGAGGAGTGAGGGCAGCGGGCATGGCAGGGAGCCAGGACATGGGGCTGTATCTCCCCGCGGCAGAGCAGCGGCTGGCAGGGGTATCAGCCGGGACACCTGGCTCCTGTCCTTGTCCCTACCCCTCTGCTGAGACCCTGAGCACCCTGGGGAGCCCCAGCATGGCTGGGAGAGCTCGAAGGGGCAAACCAGCACCCACCCACCCCCGGGGCCGTGTCCTCTGGGCCGTGCCAGCAGCCTGACGGATCTATTGTGTCGTGACAGACGAGCTGTTTTATCGCGGCGAGGGAGCCAGCGCCAGCCGTCAGGCTGACCCCGCCGGCGGGCTGAGGAGAAACAGAAGAGGGCTTGTATCATCCGCGGGGTCAGAGGGCACGGAGGCAGCCGGCCCCCCCCGCGCTCCCAAATTCCTGGCATGCACGCCCGGGCAGGCAGCTGCATGCAGCCCCTGAGCTGCAGGTGGGGGGCTGGCAGGGTGTGGGGACAGACCCCCCCCTCCCTCAGCACCCCCAGACCCTGTGCTGCCGGCCCAGCCTGTCCTTGTCATCCCTGTGACATGGGGACTGTGCCCTGGAACAGTGTCCCCAGGCTGTCGTGTCCTGTAGCATCCCTGAACTGGTGTCTCCAGTCCGTCCTGTCCCATCCCTGAAATGGTGTCCCCAGCTGCCCCAGCCCTCTGCAGAAGGTGCCACCGCAGGGGACACAGATGGACAGGGATACTCACAACCACCCCAGGGTCTCCTAAGCCAAACCAGCGACCAGGGGGTCACTGTTTTTCCCATGCCACCCCAAAATCCAGTGTCACCTCCGTGTCAGGGCTCTAGTGGGACGGGCAGGGTGGGATGGCAATTGCAGCCATGACTCACATGGAATTAATTAGAAATCACATCCCCAAGGCTGGAGCAATGTCCCAGCACAGTGAGATGGGGATGTTTGGTAGGACCCCACTCCCTGCTCCACCAGCAGGAGTTTTGGACAAGGATTTGGAAAAGCTGCCTCCCCCCAAAACTGTCCCCAAGACTCACATCCCTCTGGGATCAATCCCACTGAGCTGGCATCCCTGGCATCGGGCATGGCCAAGCTGTGGGGGCCTGAGAGTGCCAGCCACATGGGTCAGAGCCTGCCTGTGCCCCCTCACCCTGGCACTGGGGGGTCTGTGTGGGCCAGTGGGGAATAAATCCCCCCTGGAACCTCTCTGAGCTCCCCATCCCTTCCTCCCCTCCCTTCCAGCAGCCTTTGTGCCGCCGCCGAGCCTGCACCTCCGGGGTGGACGCATTAAAGCAGCACAAAGCAGAGCCGAGAGGCATTTCGGGTGCAATTTTCCCCGCTCCATTATTGACAAACAAGCTGCTTTGTGCAGGTGATGCCGAGGCCAGCGCAGCAGCTGGGACACCGTGCCACGCCGCGCCAAACCGTGCCAGCTGGACAGCCCCACAGCCACCCACGCTGCCCTCCCATCCGCCACATCCCAGGTCACCCAGATCCACGTCACTCCCAAAAACCAAGGAGGGAAGGATGAGGCAAAGGAAGAGCTCCAGGCTGAGCAGTGGTGCCCAGGCGGGCGCTGGCATCACCGCCGGGCAGCCCCTTTCCCCCGGCCGGGGCGGCTGGGCACAGCGTGCGGCGAGTCTGTCGTTAGCGCCGTGCCAAACCCAAAGTGGCTGCTTCGGAACGGCAATCCAATAAAAGTGCTACTTGTCTATTTATCATCCTCAGGGCTTTTTATCACAGTGCAGATGGCTGCTACCTTCGCAAGGCACAGCAGTGTGCTGGCACGCGCCCGCCGCACAGAAGCTCGGGCGCCGCGGAGTCTGTGCGTACACCTGCGAGGAGCCGGCGGCCGCCTGCTCCAGAGAAGCCGGCCGGGAGCCGGGCAGTGCCACCTGCCAGCACCACAGCGCCCCAGGACACACCAGGTCCCTGCCTGGGTGGTGTTTGCACCGGGCATTGGGCATTGGAACGGGGCGCTTGGGCTGGGGATGTCCACCAGGCGTTGGCACTGATCGTTTGCACAAGGTGTTTGCACGGCGCATTTGCAGCAGGGATGGGCACTGGGCATTGGCACTGGGCATTCCTCATCCCTGGAAGTGTTCAAGGCCAGGCTGAACAGGGCTTGGAGCAATATGGTCTAGAGTAAGGTGTTCCTGCCCATAGTAAGGTGTTCCTGCCCATAGTAAGGTGTTCCTGTCCATAGCAGGCGGTTGAAATGAGGAGATATTTACTGGGCACTGGGCATTGGCACTGCACATTCCTCATCCCTGGAAGTGTTCAAGGCCAGGCTGGATAGGGCTTGGAGCAATATGGTCTAGAGTAAGGTGTCCCTGCCTGTGGCAGGGGGTTGAAACGAGGAGATATTTACAGTGTCTTCCAACCCAAACCATTCCACAATTCCACGGTTTGTATTAGGGATGTTCATGAGGTGTTGGCACAGGGCTGTGGCAGTGGGCACGTTCACTGGGCACTTGCAGGGGGTGTTTGTTTGCACCAGGCACCTGCACCGGGCATTTGCGCTGGGGGTTATTAGCGGGCGTTCCACCGGGCACCCGCAGCCTGTCATTACCCGGCTGGGCAGGCTGTGGGCAGCAGCAGCAGCGGCAGCAGCGGGCACAGGGCGGTGGGTGGGAGCCGCTGGAGCAGGTGATTAAAGCTGTATTAAGTGTCTGTCTGCACGCGGGAGAAAACACACCTAATTATCCACCGGAGCCGGCCGGGAGGGAGGAGCGGCCCCGATCGCAATCGCGTAATGAAGTGGAACGCAGGGCCAGGCCTGGCGCGGGCGGTAATTAAAAGGCAGCAAAGCCAGAATTGCAACGGTGGCAGGCAGCGGGCAGGGTCCCAAACCCGGAGCCTCTGACTTCCGTGGGAATCCCTCTTCAGGGAGCCCACTCCCATCCCCACTCCAGGACACGGGCCTCAAGCCTCACCTGCTCACGCCAAATCCCCCCGGTATGGCACAACACTGGCGCACTCCAGCAAAGCCACCCGGGTGCCAGGACGCGGTGCCAGCACTCCCGCCCTGCCCGCGGGCGCCGGGCAGGCACCGCCGTGGCACCGTTGCATGGGCGTCGAGCGCGGCCCGCTGCGCAGAGGCGATGCCGGGACACGGAGGACCGGCGCCGCTGCAACAGGCGGCGTCGAGGCGGGCAGGGGCAGCCGGCCCCACCTCTTGCAGCAGAGCCAAAGCCGCCAAACCCACGCCGCTGCTCCCCGAGCGGGTCCGGCGGGTCAGGAACGCCCCAGGGAGACGCCGTGTCGCCCTGCCTGTGCCCGGCGTCCGCAGCACCGCTGCAGGGACCCCACGCCCGTGCCTCCCCGCTGGTCCGGCTGCCCCAGCCGGTTGGGAAGTGGCCGGGCTTGCCCGGGAATGCCGCTTGCATCAGCCTTGGCCTGGCTGGCAGCGCTGGCAGGCGGGGACGTGCAGTGCCAGAGGGCAGCACACTGGGGTCAGGCCCTGGAGAGATGCAGCAGGGTAAGGACATCCCTGGAAACACCACAGGGACCCTCACATCTCTTGGGGTGGTGGCACAGGGGACACTCAGAGGGGCAGTGCCCAGCCATCCCATCTCCCTGTCATTCCAACTGCAGCACGCCGCCGTGCCAGCACTCACAGCCTCATCAATGGCTCGGTGACAATCTCCACCACAACGTGTGGCACGGTGGCAGGCGGCGAGGACACGGGAGGATGTCCCCTCCTTCTCCTCTCCCTGTCTTTTTTTCCTTCTAATGTTTCTTTT
This sequence comes from Hippolais icterina, assembly GCA_013400075.1. NCBI lineage: Eukaryota > Metazoa > Chordata > Aves > Passeriformes > Sylviidae > Hippolais > Hippolais icterina. Next base: position 32,963 of record VWYN01018210.1, on the reverse strand, counting down.
TTTTTTTTTTTTTCCTCCAAGCTCCCCAGAACAAAGTACACACTCTACCTCTTCAAACCCACCACCATCTGTCCGTCCGTCTGAGCGCCGCAGCCCCGCCGCTCCGAGCGGCCGCCTCCGAGCAGATGGTGACAGGGGAAGGACAAGCCGCTGCCACACAGGGCCTCGACGGCGGCGGGTCACGGCGGCTCCATCGGCCCTGACCTCCTCATCCTCCCCGGCACGGTAATTACCCAGCGCGCCGAGCAAACAGCCTGCGCCGGGTCATTGTGCCGGACACCAACAAAGGGCGGCCGACGGCGGGACCTCCCGACCCCTGCCAGCCCTTGGTGACCCCCACCACCCCTGCCCTCAGCCAAAAGAGCAATAAATCAAAGAGATGGGACGGGGACAGGCTGGCAGGCGGGGATGGGGATGGGGACTCCCTCCAAATCAGCACGAGGGTGCACCCCCAGCACCTGGGGGCTGGCAGCCCCCCTGGATTAGTGATGCCACGCAAAGCATGGGGGCCATCCCCCTCCCTGGCCGAGGGGACAAGTCCCTGCTGCCCTTGGGGACACACGCAGGCTGTGCGCGTTCCCAGGCTGAGCGCAGAGGAGTGAGGGATGCGTCCTCCCCCCTCCACCCTCCGGTCACAGCCAGTTAATGGGGAATTTCATGGGTGCGGCACAGCGGAGCGCGGCCGGGAACATGCCGGAGCCATCTGCTCGCACGACCTGAGGCTGTCGAGCCGCCCTGACCTCGGCAAGGCAAACAATTTGCAGGAGCAGATGTCGCACCCTCCCTTCCCCCCAGGGCTGTGGGTGTGTCACGCCCCGGGCTCAGCAACCCCACAAAACCCCCGGCACCACCTTGGGGTGGTCCCTTACACCGAGATGGGGACACAACCAGAGACCTGGGAATGTCACTGCAGGAGTGACACCCCCAAAATGTGGGGCCTTTAGGAATCTGGGCACGGCACAGCGGCGCAGAGGACTCCTGTTCCCTCCTGTGGCACCACTGTCAGGTGCCACCTCAAAGCTGCCATCCCCTGTGCCCGCTGGCACGGATTTGGAGAGTTGGCTGTGCCCGCAGAGCTTTTACCCCGCAATCCCCCTGCCGTGGCAGCAGCGCACAAAGGTGCCTGGCTCTGTCACCACCCGCGCGTAGCACGGGGGCAAAGGTGCAGGCGCGGCTGCTCCGGCAGCAGATCCCGGCCGGATCCAGGCTGGTTTCCCGCAGGTCCCCGGGAGTGGCTAGCACCGGTGTCTTTCGGACTGATTAAAATTCATTCTGCATGATTTAGGACCTAATCTCGGTGAAACTCCACAGCGCTTTATTAATAGCGCATTAGTGGATAATTCATGCGTTCGGATGAAAAATCAGCCCGTGTTATTCTCCGGGAGGGGGGGACACACGCTGGGGGGGTGATACGGGCACGGGGAGGGGGGCACCCCGCTCGCCCAGCCTCCCGCACCTCCCCGCCGCCGCCGCATCCCGGCGAGGCAGCAGCCCTTCTGACAACTGCCACCACTCATTAATCTTGACGAGTTTTCTGCTGAATATTCTTCCACAGGCTTTCAAACCGTTCACTAATTGCAATTAATCACTTACCGAAACAGATGTCAGGAACAATGGAATTGGGAAGTCTGGAGGCTTGATAAAGCTGTCAGAGGAGCGCGCTCGTGTGGCAGCGGGTGCCAAAAGGCGCTGGCAACACCTTCCCCATGCCATGTGCTGGGGGGACCCGGTGACCCTGTCCTGCCCGCGCGGCATCTGTCCACCCCGGAGAGGGAAAACGCACGGAGAGGGGGCACAGGGGGGGCTCTGTGTCCCCATCAGCCACCAGCGCACGGGATGGGGACCTGGGAATTTGTTTTAGGGTGGTGGGAGTGGCACACCTGCAGGGAATACCTCGGATATGGTTCACCGTGACACCGGGGCGGCTCGGGCTCTGCTCTCCATCAGGAAAGCCGCACGGAGCCCCAGCGGGTCGTCACGTCCGCCGTGCCTCGCGCAGGCGACGGCACGTCCCCCGTCCCTGCCAGACGCCGCTTTAGCACCAGCAGGGATCCAACAGCCTTCCCCGGCAGGCGCGCCACGCTGTTTACCCATCACACATGAAAGGTGCCGAGCTGACAGCTCCAGAGATGGGAGAGAGCTCCCGGAGACACTGACAGGCCAAGGCGCCCGTGTGCCTTCGCCTCCTGCCCTTGGAGACCCCAAAGGCCACCCCACAGGTGACCCCAGCAAGGCGCAGCCCCCGGGCTTCTGTTCCCTTGCAGCTTTACCAGCTGCAGCTCTGCACACCCCCACACCTCAGCTGCTCCCCCAGCTTGAACACATCCTTTGGGAACAAGGTGAGGACAAGCTGGGAGAGGGAGCACTTTCCCAGTCCCCCACGAGGCAGAGGACGCTGCGCAGCCTGAGGCCACCAAGAGCAATTAGCCCCGAGTCCCCCAAACACTGTGGGGACACCGCCGTGGGGACACCCACACCTGCCCAGCAGGCAGAGCCAGGGGGATTTTGGAGCATCCTACCGGGGCTGGCACAGCGCGAGCCCAGCCCGGGGCTCGTGACCGGCGCGGCCTCGACACATGTTACAATAAATATTCCGCACAGACACCGTTCCATATGTATGATCCGGTGGGGTGATGATTTTTCTACTGATCACTGGAAGTGACAGCTGTGCGGAGAGCAGGAGAAACAAAGGCACCGACTGCTCTCCCCGTTACACTCCGCTAGCGACATGATGGTGTGACACGGAGCGGCAGCATCTGGTGGCACGGGGACTGGCAACCGGGACGGGACGCCTGTTAGCGCCCGCCACAAAGGGGTGGCCACGGGGTGGGGACTGGGATGGGGTGGAAATAAGGATGGGGTGCCCATGGGAATGGGGTGACCGTGGGAATGGGGTGGAAATAAGGATGGGGTGGCCATGGGAATAGGGTGGACATGGAGATGGGGTGGACATGGGAATGGGGTGGAAATAAGGATGGGGTGGCCATGGGAATCTGGTGGAAATAAGGATGGGGTCAGGACTGGGATAGGGTGGAAATAAGGATGGGGTGCCCATGGGAATGGGGTGACCGTGGGGATGGGGTGACCGTGGGAATGGGGTGGAAATAAG
>VWYN01018209.1:15133-30589 GCA_013400075.1 Hippolais icterina | reverse complement strand
CAGGGCACTAAGGAAAGGAAATACTCAAAGTTTTTTCTCCTGACTTCTTGAAATCAAAAGCACTTTCCCTACCCATTCATTTGCTGTTAAACATCATAAAAAAATGAGTTGCTTTTCTTGGCAGAAGGTGGTTTTAACATTATGATATACATAAGAAAGAGTCTGAAACATGAGCCCAAATTCGGATATACCACCAACATATTTTTGGCCTTTTTACATATACTGCTAAAGTTATGTGGAACCTCCATAANCAAAATGTAGTTTCTTTCCAAAGAGGCAACAGTGCAGTCAGAACTTCTACAGCTGCCTTTCATGCACTGATAATTTAAAAAAAAAAAATCAAAACAAAATCCCTAACTGGAAAATGCACCCTCCCTTTATAATTACCTATTTCAAAGCTGTAATCGAGCATTTCATTATTAAGGTGTTAATCAATCCAGAACAATACTCCTGGGACAGCACACACACCCAGAGATGTATCAGTTATAATAGAAATGCTGCAGAAACTTTACTGGGTTTATAATAGTTGCTCATGCATTTCTGTGGTGAAAAATGAAACTCCCACAAGTGCCTTGCAGTGTTTCAAGTAGAACATCAGGCTCATCTTATAGCCTTTGGATGTGTTGAAAAATAGTACTTTGTTATCAGTATAAATAACCAGAATGCACTCATCTAAAACAAACAAACAAAAAGTTTTCATGCATCTAGCTAGATTTTTAGTTAAAAGTAACGGTTGTGAGTAAATGAAGCCAAAACTGGAATTGTCTTTCTAAGCTATGTTAGATTTTGCTTTTAAATTATTTAACATATCATTATTTGCAGCAGTCTCTAAAATTTGTTACAGAGATTTTATCTCTGTGAGATAGTGCTGACACTCCAGAGGAATGTTTGACTGTTCAGTTTCCATTGCCAGTTACAGCCCTCATTAATAGTTTAATGTGTACAGCCTTGGGATTTCCACAAAAGACTGTAAGTCACAACCTTGTGTTTCATGTGGAATTTGAGTGTCACATGGGTGACATTTTTCTGGGGAAGGAAAGGCATAAACCTTTTTCTGCCTGTGTTTGGAAAACTATGTGGAGGTAACATGGATGCTAATAGACAGATTATATGGCCCATTTCCTCAAAGAATTATAAATGGGTTTGTTTCATGTTCTGAAAAGGGAATTAATGTAAGCTGGGTCTTTAAAAGTCTTGAAATACTTCTTTGTGACTGTCTGAAGGCTTAAAGTCACTGTGTACTTTTGTAATGTCAGTCTGTCATATTTTGTACAAAACATGGGGTAAAATTCTGAAATGTTTTTTGAAAGCCACCTATATGAACTTTTTAATATTTCAATAGACTCAATATTTTCTCAGTTGGATTAGTAATGAAACTAGTTCTCTACTTTCATTAGTTCATTAGTTTAATTTCATCATGGTTAAATATAAAGTATTGTGTAGCTGAAGGTTAAACCCTTTATTTTGTTTGAATCTCATAGCAGTGTGTTCACTGATTACTACTTTCTATCTAGGTAATTCTGGAAATGAGAAAAATCTGAAAGCAGAGGGAAAATGCAGAAGTCCTGGAAATCTTTGTATATGAGGCACATGTCAGAAAGGCAGTGAGGTTATGTTTTCTACTTCTGTCTTTTCATACAAATTTGAAGTCTGTCAATCAGTTCTTTTTGTAATTGTGTGTGCATATGTGTGTATGCAAGCGTGTATTTGTGTATATTCTTAAACTTTTGCTTTACTGGATGCTAAATGTATTGTTTTATATCTGTATTTTTTTATTCCTTCTGATGCTGAGATTATGAGAGATGCTCAAAATCTGAATGACAGGGAGCTTTAATCCAAGACACCATCTTCTGTGTTCTCTCATCTATGTATTTTTTATGAAAGGTGACAAACATAACTAGGATAATAACCTTCCTTTTGTGTCATATTTTCATTCCGTTTCTTTTTTGTGACTTTCATTTAGAAGACAAACGATGAGTAGTGCCTGCAGTTGGTTATTTCACCAATTTCACCATTACAGTCTTCTGTAATGTTTCTTTCTCTGATTTTTCTTGCTCATTTATGAAAGAAGAGACAACAGATTGCTTTTTTCAGAAACTGTCATGTTCTGAAGCAATGAAAGAGATAATTGAGCATATATATGAACCAATGGTATGCGGGAAGTTCTTTAGCAGGATAAAACTGCTCCAGTATATGGGTAGAAATATGAAATAGAAACGATTTTTGCTAAATATAGCATCACTCTCTGACATTGGGGCATGCCCTATCCTCGTCACAATGTACTGTTGGTATATATGGTGCATAAGTTGCAGAGATATTTCCACAGCTGTATACAGTAGAGTTCAGATTTTTTTTTTTCCTCATACCCTTTATGAAAATAATGTTCATTTGGTGGTAGCACATACTCTCACTTTGTTACTAAGACCTGACAAAAAGATGCTTCAAAGGAAGATGAAGGTTACATAATGTCAGAATGCAATTAACAATTTCATTAGAAATTAACAGCTTGTTGCTAAGGCCAGCATATTTGTAACAATAAACTCTCAGTTATTTTTCTTTAATGTCATCAGCCCAAAAAAGATGAGGGCTTGGGAAGCTGTCGCAGGACTTAGATTTGAAACATTCTTGCTGAAATGTTTCTTGAGACGAACATAAACGTAGTGAAACATATATGGAAAATACATAATGCATTTTAATCTATTCTAGTACTCTGTAAGTTGTAAGAGGATGAACCACAGGCCTAAGAGGGATTTTTTTTATTATCATGTTCTTGTAGCTAAGACATATGCATGTCAAGTGGCCTGGGCAAAACAGTGTGAATGAAAGCTCTGGGTATGGGAGCTGCACCACTTCAAAATGCAGAGAAAATCTTAAAGTCAGAAATGAGAAGGGAGTGCATGTGTACTGTTTAATGCCTTGTACAATCTCCACTTGTTAGGTTGTCTAATGTTTAGTAATAGGTTTCACAGTGGAAATCTTTTGTTGATCTCAGTTGGCTTTCACCAGATTAAATACAAGAGGATTAAACTTTCTGCTTCTCACTTCCCATTTGAAGGAGATTGAGGGAGAGGTTCTATGAAGCACCTGAAATGCCACTTCAAGTCGCCCTCCTAAGCCACTCATTTCTTTTAATTACAGATAAATCTATAGTAGTTAATGAGGTCTGTAAAGAAAAACATGCTATGAATCATGCTATCAAGCTGATGACTTTATGATTTTATTTGGTATCAACCTGGCTTGTCAACATTATGACATTAGTTTGGTGTCTGAAAGTGTACTGATTCACCTGGTACTTTCTTTAATAAGGAAATTTCAACAATAAAATATCTGTAGGTTGTTGCCTTTTAAGTCTCTTTTTCAGAGTTTATAACTTTATTTTTACTTTTTCTCTGAGTGTACTAAAACATGCATTATATTATAAAGACACTTTGTAGTTGTCATCTTTTTTCCAGAAGAAGACCTGTGGACAACCATGCACAATTTTGCCATATCTTAGTATGGGAAATGCATAGTGCTTCTATTGCTTCAGGAAGTTTTTGTCTTCTATTACCAAATAATTTTATAATGCCAACTACTTTTGAAAAATAACCATTTCAGTTCTCCATCTCTTCCTCTAATACAATTGTATTGCCATCAGCAACATTATAATAAAGTGTAGTCAGGCTAAACTAGCTGCGGCTGGATTGCTGTCCTGTGTGTACTGCAAATTCACTGTCTCAGTCAGTCATGCTTTAATCTGATTAGCCAACAAATACATTGGATAGTTTTGAAACAAAACCATAAAGTAAAAAGGAAAAAAAAAAGAAAAGCCATAAAAGAAGAAATTGTAGAGAGTAGAGAAAAAATGCATTGTAATACTGAAGTTAGATTTGACTTCCTAGCTCCAAACTTGGAAATATATTTCTAATTTTATTTTAGTATCTGCTTGAAAATTTTATATTAGTGTGCTTGAACCATGCCTGATCCTCAAGATGAGGAATAGCCTGAATTTTTGCAATATCCCTGCTGAAAAGGACACAGGGAGGGCAAAATTCTCTTGAGAATAAGCCGGCTGTTCAGATATAAGCAATGTTAACAGTAATGTGCGTAGCAGTAGAGCTGTAGAATCATGTTGCTAGGTTGTTCACGTAATAAGCTCTGTGAAGAAGCAAGCCATAGACAGATGCCACCTCTGACAGTAACTGTGGTCTCAAAACTCAGCTACTCATGGTAGAGTCTAGCTGCTCTTGGTAGTTCTGCTTTTTTGTAAAACTGCTGGGAGTATGTGCCTAAAAGCTAGTTTTGGAGACCCTTTTCCTGGGAGTGTCTGATGAGTATATGTGGTACATGACACAGTGGCTCTAAGAACGTTTTTGTATGTGGCTTACATGTTCATAGATTTAGCCTCTTCCAAGAGTTGAGAGCTGCACAGCTCCAGTGTTGTTGAAGTAATGTAATAGCCAAAGAAGACTAACAAACTGTATACCCTAGTACTAATAATATTTTCTTTCACTTTTTCTTATTTTGAGGCAAACAAGTTAAAAGTCAGTCTGCAAAAGTTTTTGCATAAACACAGTCATTGTATTGTTCTTAAATCAGATTTCAGAGGAAACAATTAATAGAATCATAGGATCTAGAACAACTTAGGTTGGAAAAGACATTCAAGATTGAGTCCAGTTGTTACTGTAACACTAAGTCCATCACTAAACAGTGTCTCTAATTACTATGTCTGCATGTCTTTTGAATATCTCCTGGGCTGGCAAATCAACCAACTTCCCAGGAAAGACTGTTCCAATCCTTAGCTACCTGTTCAGAGAAGAAGTTTTTCCTAGTATCGATTCTAAACCTCCCCTTGCACAACTCAACGCAGTTTACTCTTGCTTGGTTGAGAAAAGTCTGATTCCCCCACCCTCCTGTCAGACAGTTGTAGACAGTGATAAGGTCTGCCCTGAGCCTCCCTTTTTCAGGCTGAACACCCCAGCTCCCTCAGCTGCTCCTCACAGGACTTGTGCTTCAGACCTTTCCTTTCCCCAGCTCCACTGCCTTTCTCTGGACTCACCCCAGCACCTCAATGTCGTTCTTGCAGTGAGGGGCCCAGAAAAGAACACAAGATTTGAGGTGTAGCCTCACCAGTGTACAGTGAGTACAGGGGGACAATCCCTGCCCTGGTCCTGCTGGCCCCACCATTGCTGGTACAGGCCAGGATGCCATTGGCCTTCTTGGCCCCATGGGCACACCCTGGCTCAGGTTCAGTCACTGTCACAGCACCCTCAGGTCCTTTTCCTGTGGGCAGCTTTCCAGCCACTCTGCCCCAGCCTGTGGCACTGCCTGGGGTGGTTGTGACCCAAGGGGAGGACCCAGCACTGGGCCTTGTTGAACCTCACACCATTGGCCTCAGCCCATGATCCAACAGGTCCTTCTGCAGAGCCTTCTTGTCCTCCAGCAGGTCTACAGTCAACAAGTGCATCCAACTTGCAATTGTTTGTGAATTTATTAACGGTACATTCCAGCCCTCATCCAAATCCTCAGTAAAGATATTCAATAGGACTTGACCAGTGTTGATCCCTGGAGGACACTAGTAGCAAATGAGCTGGTGATTCTAGACCCCTTAGTATGGGTTTCCCCTTGTTTCTGTTCTGTGGCTGAAGAAAGAGTAAAATAACAGCATAATCAAGATACTTACTTACTTTAGCTCCTTAGCTTTTTTGTAAGCAGCTGCTCTTTTTTTTCCTTTCTGTGTCTCTGTCTGTCTTTCTGTCTTCTTGGGTGATTGTTTTGTTTCCTTTTTTTTTTATGTCTTCTTTCCTTCTTTTTTGTTTGCTTGGTTTGGGGTTTTTGTTTTGGAGTTTTGTTTTTTTGGGTTTTGTTTGGGGTTCTTTTGTAGGTCTGTTGATTTTTATTTTAGCAAGTGTGAGAATAAAGTTTGCTTTCTTAATTTCTCATGTGGGCAAAGAGCAGGACTATTTCAGGATTAATGTATGTAAGTAATTCACAGGAGTTAAAACTGGGGTATTTGCAGAGTTTGTGTCTGTTCAGGCAAGAAGTCGGTCTTAGTGGAAGATGTTTCATTTGTCTGCTTAATATCTGTGGCTTTGTAATATGACTTAAATTATTTCCGTAGTTTCTCAACAATACATAGCTTTAATATCCACAGATACAGATAGCATGGTATACTTTTCTCATCTAGCAATACTATTTCCAGCTCTGCAGCACTTCAACCATTGCCAGCAAGAAGTTGTTTTCTTAAGCCATTATTTGGAGGCACAAAGTTAAGAATTTAGGCAATGTTTTAATGAATTGTTTCTGCATCATGTATAAGAAAAGTTCTTATAATCTGCAGAAGTGACGAAGATGGCAGAAGTTTGTATGCATTGAGACACCTGTCAACATACAATTGGTATTTTAATTCATGATTTAGAATGGAACTGAAGCTGCATAAACATCAGGCTAGGCAAGGTTTTCTCTGTATGGTTTAAGATTCCATATGAACATGTCTTTTTGCAAGCAAAAAACCAGAAACCTTTAAACAACTTTCTATATGAGTAAAAACATCCCAGTGATGTGATTTCACAGTAGTTTGCTATTGTTGAGTTGATTAATTCACTAAGAAATTTAATCAATTTCTTCAGTTACCAAAAAATCTGCTCTGTTTTTCATGGTAACAGAGGAATCTTTGTTGAAATCTAAAATAGAATTACAGTGTAGAATCAGATTGATGTATTAAATTGTTTTATATAGGCAAAATTCCACCTAGTACTGCAGCTCGTTTGTGTGTTTATAGTGGTGTAGTTCAAATGCTTGCATGACATCAGAAACCTGTAGGATGGGTGCTCATTCATCTTGGAATAACTGTAACAGAAATTCAGCAATGGTAGACAAGCATTAGGGTGTGTTGTTATCCAGAGACTTCTAAGACTGAACTTTTGAACACTCAGCACAGCTGTCCTTCAAATTCTCTTAATCATGCATTTGTATTTTGGATTTTTAAAGAATAAAAGCATAATGAAAATGAAACATGGAATTTTTCCAGCAGGTCAACTATGAAAACATTTATCATGTTTAATCAATAAAAGAGCAAACAAAATGTGGAAATTCTGCTTTTGCCAGTTGCCCTCATTGCTTTAGAAAATACATTTAATTCTCTTTAAAAGATAGTTTTTTACTCAGAGGTTTTCTGAATTGATCAAAGAACTTATAAGAATTAATTTTATGCATTATTTTTTATTCTTTCTAGTAATAATTCAGCTGTCAGTTATGTTTTTGCAGCCAAGATTTTTCCATGAAATTTTTTTACTTTCTTTTTTAAGGAGGGGTCATGATTAATAGGCAAATAGAGGAAGTATTTGCACCTTTTCCATCTCTAGTTGTAGTAACATTTTAAATCTCTTTTTTTGTATTTTTTTGTTGGCATTTCCATGGTATTAGAAATGGAAATGGAGGTAATTCAGGATAGTGGATTTGATGAATGAAGTGTAGAAACAGAATTTCATCACAGTCTTCTGTTTTAATCTTTCCTTCTATGTATTCTTAGAGAAGCATCATTGTTTACTTGGGTTTCTTTATATGAGGTATATCCAGTTACTTTCCTAAGGGGGAATATAGGGGGTTTCTATGGGAAGACCTTGAAACAAACCAGAGATGACCATGAACTAAAATCCTATCTCTAAACAATTCATTACTTTGGAAAGGTTGAACCATAAGTCCTGTTTGTAGCACAAGTGAACTCTCATACCTACACAATCCCTTTCTTCCAAAATTTTGTAAGTTACTGTTTGCTTAGTTATTTTTGTAAGTGTGGCTCCCTGTATCTGTTCGGAGGGTTTTTTTGTCAGTGTTTAAGTCTTTTCTGACACCTCTTCCGTGCTGAGCTGAATTTATGTTAGCATTTAAATGCACATTCAGGCATGGAAAAACAAGCTGATTAAAAAAAACCCCAGTGTTTACTTTTCTTTTTTTGTTGTTGTTTCTAAAATTTGCCCCCAGGTATGCATTTCCTATAACTGTATTGGAGCAGGAGCCATCTTATCAGTACCATGATAGCACCTAAAAGATTATTTTTGCTACTAAAGTAAGCAGACGGCAGGGAAGCATTCCAGTGTTCAGATGTTTCAGTCACCCAGTTGATCCTTTTGAGGATGATTGGTAGACGTGCCCGTACCCTGGTACTATCATCTGCTGTGCTTCTGCTGTGGAGAATTCTTTTTTGTCTCTGCATTGAACACTCTGGAGAGCTGCACATCTGCACTTCTACTGATCCTATTAATAGATACTACTAATCAGGGAAAATCTATCCTCTCACTTACTTGTGTGTTACTGTTAGATGTATTATCTGGTTTTATAGCTAGATCTTTTAACGATATTGAAGAGTCATTTTGACAGCACTTAACCTAAAATAACAACTTTTATTAAAGCTTCATAAAGAGAATTTTTTTTTTGAAGAACTGCTTATATCTCTCTATAGTTATTGTGATCTTCTGCCAAGGAGAAACCTCATCTTTCTTCCATGGTGCAGTATGAATGTTGTAACAGGGGCTGCTTAAGAGAGCATCTAACCCAGGATTAATTCTGCAAAACAAGTATTGGTCCTCTGATGACAAGGCTAGTGTAACTTCGTGCTGAAAATGTGTTTTGTGTTTTCACTGTCTTTGATACCACACTCAGGATGTAACAAACCATCATCAGGAGGAAATAGAAAAGGAAAGGAACTACATAATTTAAGACTTACTAAAGCTTTAGATGAGTCTTTCACTTTGGAACTACTAAGGTGGCTTGATATGGAAACTGATGGTTTAATTTAGTCCTTTTAAGGAATTGCCTCTTCATGTTAATTTTCACAAATAAGCCAAGCACAGACCTATATACCATGTGATATGATGTCAGTGTTGGTACAGTTGTCAGTCAGTAGCAGTGTCTGAAGGTTTGTGGGTGAAGCTAAGGCAGACTTGTGGAGAACCTTGATAGCACCTGAATGTCTCTTGACTTGCTTTTCTCTATGTTACCAGCCCATCACCTGCATGCCTCCATTAACAGTGTATCTTCAACTTGAAGGAAAAACACTCAACCACTGTTTTTATTCTAGTGCTTCCGTTTCTGTGAGCTAAAACACTAGACATTTACTTGAAGGCCTAGGCAGGTAAAGCGGGAGAAAAAAACAAAAAGCAAAGGGTCTTCTGGAAACTTTGGTGTTTGTCAGGTTAGCTAAAGCCATGACTCTCAGAAACAGGAAAGAAAGGGAATATTGAGGGCTTTCATTTTATGACCTGAGTGATAATAAATATTACCTTCAAAGCAGACAAAATGAGTGCAGTATTTCCAAGTGGTTCTATGTGCATTTAGAATGAGAGAATGGAATGAGGTTTCGCTAAGAAAAAAAAAAAAGGGCAAAAAAATCCCTTTTAACTTTTCAACCTTTGTTTTGCCAGGTTTTGTGATACATCCCTTCGTTTGCAGGCAGCTTATAGAGGATAAATGCAAATTCACACACCAGGATCAGAAAGTTTTTAAAAGTCCTTCTTTCCCCAAGCAGACAGGAATATTTTTCCTGTTAGCTACCACATTTTATATTTTGATGAGAGTGCTTGAAATGTATGAAAATAATGTGCCGCAGTGCCCCATTAAAAAACTGTTGTGAAGAACAAGTACCTTTGTGGTCACCATTTTTTCCCCTTCTCTGCTGCCCTTATTAATTACCAATATTGTTTCCTCTCTGCTTCTGCCCCTGAAAGGAGTAAAGGAGTGCTTAGTACCCACCACATTTTTCCGTTCACCTTCACACATCAGCTAGCATGGTTGTGTACTAATGAAAAGATAGGGTTTTTTTCCTGAAGTGAGCTGTCTTTAGCGATAGTTCGGGTCTCCCCTGTAACTCCTCCATTCCAGAAGAAGCAAAATAAAAGTCAGCTCTTCCTTGCAAGTATATTTCATCCATCTCCATCTTTGTGGTAGTATTGGAATCATTATACAGCAGTTGGCTCTGATACGCTTGCTCAGACACAAATTGAGTCCGACAGGACTGGTGTCTCATGGACTTTTGCTGTCATTTGAAATGCTGGCAAGAAGATGGTAGCAATGAAAGGGGAGAGCTGGTGGCTTTAGCATTTTGCATATGAAGATTTTTTAGGCTTGTATTTTTTGATAGCAGTAGCTGATTCAAAAGATGGTTTTACAACAAAGATTCATAACATAGCATAGCTTTCTGCCAGCTGCTCATGTCTTTTCTTCCATGAGTAAATTCTTTTGAGCATTTCCCTGTAAATGAAAAGAGCCTTGAAAATGGGCTCTTTATGCCACCCACAAAACTGTTAAGAATTATTTAGTTGAATAATAATTATTATAGTTTCTTCCCTCCCCTCTTGGTTTTCATCTTTACTGCATGGAAGCCACTAGGTGGTAATGAAGAAGTTAGACTGAAACTTAACAAATAAGTTTACTAAATAAGTTTACTTAATAAGTTAACTTATATGTTGCAGATCCTTCAGAAGGTATAATTACATTTCACGTTATTTTAGTGCCAATGTCAGGCTGCTCTGGTATTTCCTGTCTGAGGAGGAAAATATTTTTATATTTCCTAATTTCCATTAGTGCAGCTTATTTGGACAATGATAAGACACTGTTTTTTCAAGTAAAGTACTTGCGCTCTAGTTCTACCAGTGTATAATATTCAATTATGCACTCTAATTAATGAGATGGATTGAATTGAAATCTCAGCCCTTTATTCAGTGCCAGATTTCTGTTTTTATGTTAGGCATAATTCAGATATGTACAGGAAATCACGGCAGGAATTTTAACCTTTGAAAGTTGCTGAACTATGCAATATGTTAGTAATATGCTCTGAAGTAGATTTTGCGGTGTTGTTCTTACCAGATGCCATGATATCAACTCCCTGTTTGCATGTGGATTTGTTGTGGATATCTAAGCTGCTTTGATTACCTTCTCTCAATGTGCATTCCAGTGATGTCTTAAACCTCATCAACAATACTAGTTTCTTTGATTCAGAACATGCTGTTGTTCTAACTAAAGATTCAGGATGTGATAGTTGCTTGATTATGTGGTAACAGTACACTAAGAAATGTATTGTAACAGTGCTAACATCATATACTGTATCTTGGATCTTTTATATACCAGTAGCCTGAAATTAATTACGTTTCTTTTGCTTTCTGCCTTACCCTTTTGTCTCTTAAATTGTTTTGCCTCAAATTGTGAATGCGTAAAAAATGAAAAGAAAAACTCTGGCCTGTTTTTTCTAATTGTATTTTTATCTTTTCACAGGCTCTGAAAATACTTCATCTGAAATTTCAGACTGGACAGACTCGCAGTGGCTTCTAAGCCAGTGAGAACGAGGCTGCCAAAGCATGCTGGTGCCAAGCTGTCGGATGATGCATGTAGTCAGGCCAATGGTGGTGCTCCTGTGCTTGCTACTCTGTGCTGATGCTGAAAGTAAGCTTATTATTAATTTATGCTTAGGCCTTGGCCATCATGAATAATTTTGTTTTCAGCTGGTGGATACTAAGACTCTCGGAATGACTTTCCTTTTGAGTGATTCTTCAAAAACTTCAAGGTCCTCCCTAGATCACAACCAATATCTAAAAAGGATTGTTTATACAACTTTCTTCTTCTTTATGCTCCTTTTCTTAAGCATTGAGTGGTTCATTCTAAGTTGGTGGAGACCACTGTCACAAAGTTACGCAGTCAAAACAACGACCAACCTTGCTTTCTAGACATTAGTCAAATACCTTAAAGGTATCTGTCATTCTTTGAGTATTTTTGTCTTAACTTGGATAAAAAAAACCAGAAGACATCCCCCTCTCAATTAATATCCAGTCCAATTAAAATTCCTGTCCCTTTGTAAGTGCTGCAATGGCTGTTCTAATGTATTATTTCCAACAGCTGTCACAGAGTATGATATCCAAACAAATCAAGCAGAACTGACAACTTAGTGGCTGGCCTAAACATGAGACAATTCTTTGAGGAAATGCATCTGTATTTACTTATAGTGAGGGGAAACTGCTGGAGTTTTGTCAATTAGGTTACCTATTAATGGGAAGATAATATCTTCTTTTTAAATAGGAAATCATTAGTCTGCCTTGTTTACATATGTTGCTTCTCCCAGCTGTCCTTTGGCTTCTTGCAGAAGTAATGTGCAAATGAAAAAAGCCATTTGCTTTCCACCTGTTGATCTGCAGGTTTACTGCAAGCTGACTGTTAACACTGGCTACAAGCTGACTGCTAACATTCACTTCATTGAGGAATGTTTTCCTGCTCTTCCACTAGTTCCTGTCTCTATGCAGACACATGACCAATCAATAACTTTATTTCAGCTCTGTCTTTAAAAGACTTCTGTGGTTTTTCACACATCTGTTAAATTAAGCAGAAGCACAGAGTAATAGAATCAGGTAAGGCTGGATGAATCAGTTCTCCATAAACGCATACAGAAGAGTTCCTTATCACCCCACTTATCACCTGCACTCCAGGTATACAGAGTGACAGTAGTAAAAGAGATACAATAATTTTTCTGTTTTGTGGTTAATAAGATTTCCTTCTTTTAAGTGCAGCTATGTGAAAGGGAAATAAATGGAGAAAAAAAGGACAAAACATACATGTTTGTTGTGTACTGACAGCTGAGATTCTTTGGCCCCTTTCCAGGTAGATAATGACCAGCTGGGATGATTGTGTAAGGTGAAGCCAAGGACATTTTAACACTTTAGCAGCAAAAAATTAATTGGGAAGTGGGCCCATATGTTGGACAATTTTGCAGTTGTCATATTCCACTTATTTTAAAAGTTGTAAGAAGCACAAAGATCAGCTTTTTGTGAGTTTCTCTCAGAATGAGATTATGTTTCTCAGGTATTTAATATGCACCAGCTTTTAAGTTAAATAATTATATACATATATACAAATGGTATACATTATGTGGTATTAATTTAATTGTGTCATATATATGTTTATGTGACTCTACTTAATATTGCATTTATACTGTGAATGTTAAATTAATGTTCTTCTATTTTACCAGTTTCTTTGAGGGTCACAGTATAGTCACATTTTCGTCTTATACACAGTACTTTATTTGGGAGACACACTGAATCTCCACAGACATAGTTATTTTGTGGTCTGGGTTAGATAGGACAGCATCCGTGAGCCTTCTGTATGCAGATACACAGAAAGATGTGTCTTTGTCCACAATCAGCGCTCCTTAACTGAAGAAAAGTTCCTGCTGTGCTGGAGTTGCTCTGCCCTCTGCTCTTGCAGCTACTCTTGCTCCTGTTTTTTCTTGCTCCTTCTAGAAGGGTGCCAGATGCTACTTTGACCTAGTGCTTTTCTTAAAATTCTTTACAAAGAATGGCGGGACCGTGTTACTTTATTTTAATGGGGAAAGGACACAGAAGGTGAGACAAAGGGAACAAAAAAAAATTGTCATCTTTTTCTCTGTCACCGTGTAAAGGCTATACTTTATTTTTTTTTTTGCCATTATTTCCCTGTTGCTAATGTTAAGGCACTGCAGAGGAGATATATATAGCTAAACATTGACACTACGCTGTGCACTTTCCAGAGCAGTTGCAAATGGGTAGGGAACTCATGCTTCTCCAGTCTCACTGTCAAATCACTGTGAGTAGGATCCAAGTAACAAGCCAGCTTAATGTTACTGAACAGGTTTCCAATGGTAGTCCTTAGTACTTTTCAGTTTACATACAACCTTCACAGTTGAGAGAGGGAGGGAATGAGATACCTTTGTTTCTCTCCATCATTGTGAAAGACCCCACACTCTGAAATGTGTTGGCGTGGGCTGATAAATGTACTGTGTTAACAAGTGTGTGTGAAAAGTAGGTTTGATTCTTACCCTTAATCCAGCAACTAAATTTATGCTTGACTGAGAAAAGTAAGCAAAATTGAAAGGTGGCAAAACTACCTTTGCTGTTCTTACCTTTTGATGTTAGTAATATGGTGTGATATTTGTAAATACAAGAAGTGAAAAATCTCAAGAATTATGAGTATTTTTTTAGATGTCTTCTTTTATGTTTGGTGTTTGTAGGTTCAGAGCACACTAAGAAGGAGTAAAGCACCTTTTCGCTGAGGAAAGAAAGTACTTGTTCATTAGTCTTTATTGGAGAACAGCAATCTGCTAGTCTACAGTGGTTTTCATTGGGTGGGCTGTTCTCAGTGATGTTGATGGCAATGCTTCATCTTATCTAATGAAGTATTAATAATATAGTTTTGTTTGTCATAAGGAAAGTACTGGGCTTTTTCATATTTATTTAAATGAACTGACAGAACAGTATCTATCCAGAACCTTTATGCAGGTTCATCTGTTTAATAGCAAGATGCAGATATGTTTCAGAGACTCCTACATAACATATTTCTTTAAAAACTATCAAATGTGGTACATTATTATGTGTTTCTGACCTTGCCAGGGGTCACTGGGCTTACTTAACCACTGAGCTCAAAGAAATATAGGAAATATAAAATCTTTCTAGAAGTGTTATTACTGGTCTTTTTCTAGTATTACAATTTTTGAAAAATAAGAGTTTAATTTGTATTTGTAATAGAATCAAATATTTTTCTACAGATAGTCTGCATCCTGCTTTTTTAGTAATTTTGGTTCTTGTACGTCCTAATCCTTTTCCTCACTGAGAAAGGCATGACCACCAGCATTTTGAAATTCTCTGTAGCATTCCAGTAACTTTTGTCTGTTTAGTGCTCTTCTTTCATTCTTGATTACATAGCTTCTGCTCTGACATTTTTCTTTTGTTACTTCTCTGGAGATGATGTTTTGAAAGAGAAGCAACAATCCTCGCTTCCTTCAGCAGAAGTGTTTGCAGCTTACTGTAAAAAGGCAAATAGAAACACTTACTAAAAACAATGCATTTGTTGTATATTGCTTCTATTCCCAATTGTTTGAAATGTGAATAATGCTTAGCTTGTTCTCTGGCTTCTAATGCATATTGTGACAGTTGCCATCATGCAGGTAGCCACTGTACCATCATCCGTAGGCCAGGATCAGTTCTGACAAGACAGTGATTACTTAGAACAGATGTTGGGGTAATTGAGATGAATTCTTGTTTAGTAGGATATAAAGACGGTGATTTAGTATTGGGGAAACCATTTTTTCCTCTATATTTTTCCCTTTTTTCACTTTTGCTTTTTTAGAACATGTGTTTTTCCCTGCTGATAGCACTCTTTCTCTTCAAAAACTTGTTATGTTCTTCAACTAGCTGAAACACATTCATGCAGTCCATACTGAATTTTCTTTCTCTCTAAGCACTTGTCTATAACACTAAACTACCCGCCAGATCTTTTGAAGTAGTTAAATTACAGAAAAAAGTTATGTTCTAGTAAGTCTTACAAGTGAACCTACATGGATCATAATAAAAACCCCCACTGTTCCACAGTAAGTTCATAAACATTTTATGGGGCAGCGAAGCTCAGTCTGGGGTTTTCTGGGGAAGGCAAAAGGCTTCCAATTTTCTTCTTCTTCTCTCTCTC
>VWYN01018209.1:0-15118 GCA_013400075.1 Hippolais icterina | reverse complement strand
CCTTTTTTCCTTTTTTTTTTTTTTTTTTTTTTTTTTTTTTTTTTTTTTTTTTTTTTTTTTAAGGAATTTTGATATGCTCTCTTCAGTTCAATCCTAAGACATTTTTCAGTTGATTTGATGAAAATTAGTATATACTGTTCCAAGAGCAATTTTATATTGGACTTGTTAAATATGATACTACATCTGTCAAGTAAATCACCCATAAGTTAAAATTTTAGTTTTAGGGGAAATTGGGACAGTTAGTCATGCCAAACCATTCTAGATGGATTCATTTTGCTCTGCAGCAAAGTGAAGGCTTTGGAATAAATGTGATAGTTGAGATTAAGAGTCAGGGAAAATGAAAATATTATGCGATCATGACTTAGCTGCAGAAACTACAGGTAACAAAGCTCTTTGCATGAGCTACGGTTTATCCTACCCTTATTTTTCAAATCCTTACATTGATGCAAATTTGCATAATTTAGTTTCAGCAGCAGCCATAACGACCACCATATCTGTTTAACCTCGTGTAAATTATCAAGTATTAACAAAAAAATTGTGAGCTTCTTGAGGAACAAAATTTTTCAGTTTAAATAATTTTTAAGAAAGTGTTTTTCGTTATCTCTAAATCTGCACATAAGAAAACATTTTAAAATGTAATATGAAGAGAAGATTTGTGGGTATTTTGGAAAGTGTAGATTCAGAATTAAATCATCAGGGTTTTGAACTTCAGAACAAATTGAAGAAAATTACAGAATGGTTCTTCTGAACATTTTTCTGTCTACATCTCTGCTGCTCTGAAGATTGTTGCTGTGTCTTTTTCAGAGCTGTTGTTACTTCAGGCAGTTGAAAGCCCCTACCTTCCTGAAGCAGAGCACTGAACAGAGCTGAGTTGGAATCTTGGGAATCCAAGAGGCATTAGGCCCTGGCAGTGTTGCCTATGTCTGACTATACAGGCAGTGAAGTTCCCCAAGTAAAAAACACCTTTATCTTTTGAATTTTTTTGAGCATGTATAAAACCAAAGTCAGAAAATCCAGAGTGTCCAGTCTTCCCAGACACCCAAAAATCTAGATATGGGAACTGTATTTTAATGGCCTTACAGAGTTGGACAAACCCACATAATTTAGATTAATGTTATCTGTTAACAGCAAGTGTTTTTGGAGAAACTACAATATAGGTAGTTATCTCAGTGTGTTTAATTCCCTGCAGCATCAGTAATGACCACTGGCAGATAAAGGAATGTGACTCATTAATATTCCTGTGTCAGAACTGGCAGTGAATTCCAGTGTGTCTGCTAGATTGCTTAAAGACTCCAAAAGTTTACTAGAGGTACATATCATAATCTCAATACAGGAAGGCTCTTAGGGAAAAAGGAAAAAGGAACAGTAGTACAGAAAATTTAGAAATTTTTTTTAGGTTATATTCCCACAGCACAACAACTGCTGTGGTGTTTTGCGGTATTTTTACCCCGTCTGAAGCTTAACCCTCACTGGCTGAAGTGGAGATAAAATGTTGAGTAGCAGCATCTGTTTCACTAGTGAATTTCTGACACCATCTTTAGAAAATTATAAGTAGCTGAATGTGTATAGAAGGGTCACCATTCACTTTTGTTCCACCCTATCTTTCAGTAAACGGCCCCCCAAAATAACATATGTATAGGATGATTCTGGCTTAAGCAGTGTCTGCTTGAAGCCACATTTGCTCAAAATAATTAGGCCAATATTTTTTTAATTTAAGCCTTTCAAATTCTTGTGAATATATAAAATACTTTAAATGAATTTTTGACTGTACAAATTGATTTGAAATTTGCTAATTTATTTTGACTGCTTCCTTCTAAAGGAAGTTACATGGAGAGTAAAGTAAAACCTTGACTTTAAATTGCCATAAAATAGGTTTAAACATAAAGTTGTGTACAAATTGCTACTCTGGCTTTCACTGAATTACACAAAACTGTAAGGTACGTGTTATGAAAAAATTGAATGTAGAATTTTGTCTGTTGATTACAAAGTTCATATTATATAATTGAGGAGAATATGTTGATAAAAGACAATTAAAATTTGAAATTACTCATAAACATAAAATTGAAAATGTGTGGCATGTGGTCATGCCAGTTTACAAGAAATACTGAAATATAAGTGTAAACACTTGTCGTGCTGTGCAAAGTAGTAGCAATGAACAGAATTTCACAATGCATAACACATTCTGGAATTCCTACAAAACAAATTCTGAGAGACTTTTCCCAACGAGGCTGTTGTCAGGAAGAGAATTCAATTGAAGCTTGAAATTTGTTCTCTTGGGATATAAATTCATCATCTATTTGTCTTTGTGAAATCTAAGTGGGTACAGTTTTGTTCTAGGTACTACTAAGGAACTGATTTTTAATTAACTTTGAAAAGCTTTCTGTGCCTTCTACTTCAGGACCAGTATATGGATCAAAGAGACCTTCCACTGCTGTTGATTTTATTTTAATACATGCAATTGTGAAGAAGAAGGCAGAAACAATAAGGGAAAGTGATAAGAAATTTGTTTTGGCAGTGAGCATTAATTAGATATGGACATTTCCAGGGAAGTTCCACCTGTGTCATTGTTTTCATCCAAGAATATCACATACACTTCAATGTGTAAAATAATTGTAGTGAATATGGGCAGGTGATGTCTGGACTGAAAAGAGAAATAGTCATTTGTTCTCCTGTTCTAGTAAAAAAGCATACATTTTACCATCAACAAAGAGTGCATAGTATCTCTAAATGTAAGGGTTTTGAAAATGAACACGGGAGGGGTTTGTGTGAAAATTTTCTTGTATTAAGATGAGGTTGTAGGGTCTAACATCTTTTGATTGAAAAGCAAAAGTAGAATGAATGTGAATAGAAAGGCAAATTAACCCTACAGATAAGAGCATAATGAGGCCAGTAATGCATTGAAGTTTTTCAGTGGTTGCTGACAAACTGGAGAAAATGCAAGGAGGAGAAAAACGGAGATTCAGGACTACGAAAATACTTACATGAATTTTGGTAATAAGTTTCTTATAAAACTGAAGGCTTATTTCAGCTAATGGGTATGTATTTTCTTCTTAGAATGTAGCAATTGTAATAGAGAGCTTTGTATTACCAGTACACAAGGTTCTAGACTCATTACAGTGGTGACAAAGAAAATCCATTTGTTTCTTTATTTTTTTAAAATGTAAAAAAAAAAAGGTTTAAACCTGTGAGTAATTCTACCTGAGGAGTAAGGAAGAGGAAGAAATAATTGGAAATGGTGTAAACCTTAGTGCATCTGTATCTTGGAGAGTTATGTAAAATGCTTTCAGTGACAGATAAAATGGTCCAGAGGATGGGATAGCTGCCGTGTGAAAAGAGACTGAGGAGGCTGAGACTCTCTGTTTCAAAGGAGAATTGGCAGAAGTGAGTTGTGGGAATAATGGCTATGGTTTGCAAAATCACAGTGGCAGAGGAGAGAATGAAAACAGAATGGATATCCACCTACTCAATAATAATAGAACTGTGGAGTTTGGGGATTTTAGTCAAAGAGATATTAAAAGCAGGTAAAAAAATGGAAATTACTGTTCATTTTTGTCGGCAGACAGTATTTACAGTTGTAAAGAACTTAAAAAATCCATGTGCAGGAGATCCATAAATTAGTACTAAAAGAAAAAACAGGAATGCCATCATTAATGTAGTTGCACATATGAAGTGAATGGACCTTAGAAATTGCCCATATATGGCATGTTCTCTTGACATGGAGACATGATAACAGATAACAAGACTTCGTGTGTCCTAATAAGGCATTTGCTGTAGTCTTACACTTAGAAATACATATGGTTTCAACAGGTAGTGTGCGTTAGTGTGACACTAACTTTTCCAGAAAATCTGATTTGGAGATTCTTGTATCACACTTATATCACAATTATATCACAATTTGATATGTTTGAAAACTAGGAAGTGAAATTAAAGGCTACGGCAAGCATTTAAGCAAATACAGTTTATAATTTTTGAAAATTGCAATACTAGTGTTACCAATAGCAGAGCTCATATATATGCCAGCTCTGTATGTGTTTTTGTGTGTGTGTATGTTGCTTTGGAGCAGGAGACACAAGGATTAGTTATTTTATGGGATGTGTTATGAAGGTTTACAATTCGCAGATGAAGTACATTAGTGGAAAATCCTAGTCACCTTTCTTTCCTCTTTTATAAACTTTCATCTTCAAACATAATGTGAAGAAGTGTAACATGTTTACTGACCTTTTTCAATATCTGTGGTCTGATGAAAGTGACTTAAAGGCTCTAGCATCTAAAGATGTATGCATTCTAAAAACTGGAGGTAAACTGCAACTCAGAAAGGTCCCACAGCATCTTAGGAAGATGACACTGTATCTACTCTTAAGTCTTAAGTTTTGAAATCAAATGGTACAGATTCCCTGAAAAATATGAACAATATATAGTTCCTTTTAAAATTAAATGTATCATAAGAAATTAATTTAGATGCCTTTAAAATAATTTGGCAATGCACTAATTAGAGAAAAAATTGTTACTAAAGACATTTGGTAAAATTTTAAGTTAACTAAACATGATTCTCTTGAATTGATTATTTGCATTCTACATAGCAGCTCAGTGTTATTTTTTATCAAGAATTACAGACTTCTAAAAACATCACAGTGAAATGAAGTGCTTTGGAGACTCCTAAGTATGTGTGTGGATAACATGAGTATGATAAAAATAGCTTTTAGATTTACATGAAAAATGTGAGGGATTTTCCCATGGCAGAAAGTCTCTAGAGAACTTTTCTCAGCTATACACCATTTGACAGCAGCTCAGTACCCACACAGAGTAGGAGCTCATTTGGTGTTTCAGAACCTTGTGACAATTCATGATTGATCTCAGTTTAGGTAGGTTATGTATAAACAGTTTTGAGAAACCTGATCCTTAATCTTTCTGCATTTTTTATGCATCAAGTATAGGACATGAAAAAAAAAGAGCATTTCATCTCAAAGCTGTATAACTTACACTTATTGCTAAGTACTAATAAATGCATTTCCAATACTCTCAATTTGGTGCTTCTTTTTGTCCTTCTGAATAAATGCAAATGTGTGAATGTAGGCTACACAGGATTTTTAGCTACACTTGGCTGTCGATTTGCTTATTTGATTTTGAAATGCAGAATTTGGATAGAATTTGTGGATATTATTTGTATGAAAATATTAGAATTTCTAGCCAAATTATTCTCAGATCCCCAAGCACAGCAAGATTTGTTTACATTTTCCATAGCCAGAAAAATCCACCTTTTGTCCAGAATGCCCCAAACATTGTTTTCTCTTCAGTAGGGTTTAGACTGGTATTTTTGTATGAGTTCCTCTCTAAAATGTGCACTTAAATGAGAATTTATAGGTGCCTTTGTTAATACTCATTTCTGCCACTGAGCAGATCTTCTAAGTCTTTAGCATCTAATTTCTTTTGTATGTGGGCATCTTTCTTCTTATCTATGAGTGCCTGGCTCAGTGTCTTATTGCAAAATACATTTTAACGTTGGGGGAAAAGATGCACTACTCTGAGAGCCTGAAGATCAAGAGTTTGTATTTCTTTGATGTTAATAGATCTGTCATGTCTTTTCATTTTACAAAGAAAACATTTTGAAGGATCAAAAGTGAGAATAAAAAGGGGTCTCTTATGTAGGACGACCAAATCTACATCTCTCAGTTTGTAGTGTGTCAATGTGTTGCCCTTGCAATATTTTCTTTTATCAAGACAATTTTTCCTAATTCCATGTTAGTATTTTCTTTCTGGTGTGTTGCCGTTTACTTCATAGGTTGTGAACAGAATATAAGACTGCAACTGCAAATCATCAGAACTCATTGTGCTATAGGTACCTTGAAGCAGTAAGGACTACGGTCTCATTGTGCATAGATTAGTCTCAAGAATTTTATTTGTTAGACATCAGACTGTAGGCAAGAGAAGGGT
Source organism: Hippolais icterina (assembly GCA_013400075.1). Taxonomy (NCBI): domain Eukaryota; kingdom Metazoa; phylum Chordata; class Aves; order Passeriformes; family Sylviidae; genus Hippolais; species Hippolais icterina. The sequence continues at coordinate 9,187 of VWYN01018209.1, read as the reverse complement.
CTATAGTGAGGCTGTTAGATTCAAGGGAATATTGCATCTTACGTTTTTTCACCAGAGTCATTCAAGTACCCTGTCCAAAGCCGACTTTCAGGAGATAAATTAATAATCATGATTTGTAGTGCCTAATCACATATATTCAGACATTACAGGTAATTTTTAATAAATTTTCAGATTTTTTTTTTAGGGAAAAGAAGTCAGAGAGGTAGTCAAGCACTCCTTACTCTATTTGGGAGAATATTGCTAGGAAGATAAGGGCAGGTAACGCACAATTACAAAGAAGCCTGTTGTCTTCGACCATATAGTATTGCTACAGGCACTGAGATCTCAATGGTATCCCAAAGACTGATTCTTTTTGAAGGCTACTGAAATTTGTTTCAAAGAACTGATTCTGACAAATAAGAATGTAATATTTTATACAATTTTATTCAATGATACTCAAATGTTTTGAGATTGAAGTTATAGAAAAGATCTTAAGCTCTGTGAAAAATATTGCATTGATATTAATTTCTGATTGCAACAGTAATGTTTTCTTCAAAATAAATAAATTCTTCTTTGAGAAGGCATGCTTTTTGCTGTGAGGAAGTATTCTTTTGCTGGTCTGAGTGGAATGCAGAAGGATTGCTGTGCACCTGCAAAGACCAGCAGCATGTCAGGCCTGAACTTCACCACTCTATGTTGTTTGGCACCAGAGGGTGCCTCATTTTTCAGCTGTGCTGTTGAATCTCCATGGGCCTCACCCTCTTAGTGAAACAATTCGTATTTCCTGTGTTCTTCATTTACTGTTTTTGTTTCTTCCTATGCATCCATTTTCCCCTTCAGCTCTCTATTCTTCCTTGTGCTAGCTTCCCCACTCATCTCTTAAAGTCAAAAATATGCACCAGTTTTCATAAGCGTCCTTGGAATCTGGTCCAGAAATGTTGTCAGTCGTGCATCAGTAAGTAGGAACAAAGCAGGAGCACCCATGTGGAAATAATAGACTGAAAAATTCATCAAAGAAATTTCATGTAAGTTGCAGAAACTCATTAGAGGTCAGTAAAGTCATATTACAATCTAATGTTTAAAAAGTAGCAACTTTGCCTTCCTCATAGTCATATGGATATGTTTTCTCACTTTATTTCTGATTTTTGATATTTGGCTTGACCAAACTGTTTCCAAAAATCACAAAGATCCTTTCAATAGTATCTGTGTTGTACAATCAGACAAGCAGTCAGTCAAACAAGACTTGTTATATGCTGATTTTTCAGTATTTCCAATGAAAAAAAGGTAACCTCTAATTAATGACATAAAAAGATAGTCAACTTCAATTTTTTATCTGTCTAGACTATAAAGACCTTCTCAAAAGGGACTGTAATTGTGCACAGGTATTTTGCTTTTTAAAAAATGACATTCCATCTCTGTAAAGAATTTTAAGAATTTTCATTTTGCTAAAATGTACCATTTTACCCCAGTTGACTAGACTGTGGGATCAGTAGAGTTGCTATTCTGGCAAAGTCTGAGGGTTTTTTTGTCTTACATTTGTGTCCCTATAGAAGATATTTTATCAAAGCTGTTCACAAGATACTGATTTAAGAGGCCTGGGCAAGATGGGAACCTCATGAAGCTGAAGAGAGGGAAGTGGCAAGCCTTGTATCTGGAAAGGAACAACCCCTGGCACACTGGAGGCTGACCAGCTGAAAAAACAGCCTGACAGAAAAGTTCAGAGTTTTCTGGTTGACCAAAACCTGACCATAAATCAGTGATGTGTCATGGTGGTAAGGAAGGCTGACATTTTTCAGGAGTGAGGTGATCCTTCTCTTTCACTCAGACCTGTTCAGGTGCATCTGGACTGTTGGATTCAGTGTTAGGCTCCTCAGTGGAAGAGAAACAGGGACATGATGGAGTGAGTCCGTTGAGGGCCCACAAAAGCAGTGCTGGAATTGTAATATTGTCATACAAAGATAAATTGAGAGCTGGGACAGCTTTCCCAGTACAAGAAGGCTGAGTCAGATTTTACCAATGAATATAAATATACCTGATGGTAGAGGGTGAAGATGTAGAAGCTGCACTCTCCTCAGAGAACTCTAGTTGACAGCCCAAGAGGCCCATGAAACTTTTAAAACGTAAGAGCTTTTATAATTGTTAACTGGTTATGCTTGCTGTTGTTATTACTGCTGTTATTTCAAGACTGACTGAGCACTGGAATAGGTGAAAAGTGTTTGTGGTCCCCATTTCTGGAGATAGTAAAAACTGAAAAAAGCATGACTCTAGGGAACTTCTGTAGCTGACCCAGGTCTCAGTCAGGTTGTGGACTAGGCACTCTCAAGGTCTGACTGCCAGCTTCAGTGAATCATGGTTCTGTGAAATTGATAGGTAAACTTCAATATGCCCCTAATAATTTTTATGTTATATTCAACTGTTGGCTATGGTAGTAAAGTATTATTAGGCCTACCAATTTTATGAAAATAGGTATAAGAATGTGGTACCTTATACCATCAAAAATATTGTATTTCCATAATACAACAAAGAATGAGAGAAAAATTGGCAGTTTAATAATGGATTAGATTTCTTTTACCTAAAAAAGTTCAGTATTCACAATGGAAAGCAAACTCAAAACCTGAAAGTGTTAACACAACTATATGCAATCATGAGAGAAGAAAGCAAGTAGGAGAGATAGGTCACATAAAAAACTAGAGTCTGCCCTTTCAAATTCTACATGCTGCAGTTTTGTGCTACTTACAAAGAACTCCATGATGGAGGTTTAAGACACCTAGTATTTATTTTGACTGAAGACACAATCTCTCTTTTCATAAATATACCCTCAGTTGTCTATATAATAAATGTTTTTAAGTATGTGGGTGAAATCCTGCACAAATGAAATCAGTTGGAATTACAGAGTCCAGGACTTGTGTCTTCCTCTGAATTTACACTGTGTGAAACACTCCATCAGAGTTCCAGAGGCAGTAAGGAAATAGTTGGCAAATTAACTTTAAAATAAAAGTTATAAAATATAGCTAGATATCATTTTAAAAAATAAAACTATTGCACCTGCTCAGTACATACCCATACTAAGTTTTTAACTAGGTTATTGGAAGCCCATTGAATCAAAATGCCTACCATGTGAACAGTGCCTTTACTGTTTTACTTTCTCAAGTATCTGTGTTGAAAAACTACAGATTAAAAAATTGGTATCACTTACTACATAACTTCAGTAAATACACCGTGAGTTCAGCTGGAGTTGTTCTGTTTGGGGGGGATGGGGACGTTAAGGTGAGTGTATATTTTCCTAATGAATGTCAAGCAAAAGAAAATTTCATTTCAAACCAGGTTTGTTTTCAGCCCTGGATCGATTTTCATTAGTATTTCTGCGCTTTTTTTTTTTTTTTNTTTTTTTTTTTTTTTTTTTTTTTTTTTTTTACTTTCCTAACTTTCTAATGAAGTTTTTAACAGAGGAACAGGTAGTATTTAAAGATGGGTGACAATATTGAATTATTTTAGTTGCACAGCCTTCTGAAAAAAAAAAAAAAGCTTAAAATGAGTTGAAGGAAAACTCTAAAGTTTCTATTGCTTATGTTTTTATGTATCAAGAAGCATAACCAGCAGGGAAGGGAGGTTACTCTCATATTGTACTCCATTTTTGCAAGACCCCACCAAGAGTCCTGTGGCCCCCAACATTAACAGAATGTAGATCTGTTGGAGTGAGTCCATAGGAGGGCCACAGTGATTGTCAGAGGGCTGGGACAGCTCAATTATGAACACAAACTGAGAGAGCAGTTGGGGCGGTTCAGCCTGGAGAAGAGAAGGTTTTGGGGAGACCCTTGAGCACTTTCCAGTACCTAAAGGAGGCCTACAGAAGGGCTGGAAAGTGAGTTTTTACTAGTGTATGTAGTGCCAGGACAAGTAGTAATGGCTTTCAACTGGAAGAGGGTGGATTTAAAATTAGACCTTGGGAATAAATTCTTTACTTGATGGGATGAGGCACTGGAACAGGTTGCTCAGAGAAGCTGTGGATGTTGCATCCTTGGAAGTGCTCAAGGCCAGGCTGGATGTGTTTCTGAAAAATCTGGTCTCATGGGAGGTGTACCTGCCCATGACAGGGGGTTCCTTCCAACCCAAACCATGCTATAGTTCTATGTAGATGTCACATTTATGTAATATTAGTCATAAAATACTTAATTTTGTACATCTCTTCACTCTTAGATCTAATTGCTAATTTGTTTTCAAAACTGAATGAGAAGCCAGTGGTGACTGAAGCTTTGTAATACAGGGCATTACCTCTTTCACTGTATGGAAATGATAAAAATGCATTTCAATACACCTTGGCCATTAATGGCTCACCTCTAGTGTGCAGTGAAGCCATGTAATTTAATAATGCTGTTTGTGAAGAGACTAAGTAATTATAAGAAATGGAATTTAAATACAGCAAAGTGATAAGGAAATTGCTTCGTGATGGTGAAAACAGTTATAAAATGAATAAAAAAAAACCATTCTTTTGATTCCTCTAGACTGGCTACTTTATTGTGCCATAAGGAATTTGCAGGCTGATCACAAAGAAATGTGAATATTTGTGCTTTCTTTTTGAGCGGCAGAATTCCATAGGTGGAAATACTGTGCTATGATATTGAAATCATTCTCTTGCATTTAATTATTCATCAGTGAAATGTTACACACACACAGAAAAGAAGGTAAATTTAGGTAGTTTAGATTAATTGAAATGACAGATTGGATAACAAAGATTTGAAGGCCTCGACTATTCCTTCTGGTGAAAATAGTAATCCTGTAGTGTTCCCTGCAATACAAAATCATCTTTTAATAGGAACTGAGGTTTAATTGTATGATGTTTCCAAATAATGACTAATCAGCTACTGCTGCTACCTTGGCCTTTTACTTAAATTAAAAAAAAAAGATGCATTTTTCTATTCATCTGGTATAGAAATTGATGGGATATCTAGAGTACAAAAAATAGTGTTCTCTAAAATTTTTATAATTAAATAAAAGAGAAATTTGCACTAGAATTCTGGATGTGGGTGAAGAATATTTGTGGTAAATAAATTAGTTTCAAGGATTAAGATAAGCTCAGAAGGTATGAAAAAGGCTCAGAAGTGGATAGTTATAAGAAAATTGTCAGATTAAGTTAGAAATGCAGATTTTAAAAATGCATGTAAGATTAATGTGGAGAAATTAATATATTTTATATCTATTGCAACCTTTTTTTGAAATGGAGCATACTTACACTAAGGTATATATGCAAAGTGGTGCACATTAATTACCACTGGCTATTAAAAAAGGAGCTCAAATGCAGACAGATATAATATTTAACACCCATTTATATACTAAAGGAGTGCTAAAATCATATTTATTAGGTTAATATCTATGCAATATCTATAATTTAAGAACTCTTTTCTTTTAGGAAAGGGAAGGCTTTTGACATCTTGAAAGACAGTTTACTATTCCAGTGGATATGTATTTAATACAGTTTTTATTTCTATTGAAGCATGTAGATGTTCTTATGCCATTTGAATTCACAGGAGTCTTACAAATATATGTAGTATCAATTACTCTCCTGCTATGCAGTGGTGTAACAATACAGCCAAATTTGTGTCTACATTAGTAACAACAGAAACCACCAAATTTCATGCAGGTTTTCTACTTCACCTCATAGAATGGCAGTCTCAGTATAGATGGTATTCTAGAATAACTTTCTTCAGAGCTTTTGATTTATTTAATATTCAAAGTATGTGAATTCTGGATTTTTTGGAAAGCATTTTTCTTATGCTAATATAAAGACATCACAATAATAGTTAGAAACCATGAAGTGAAATATATTTTCTGTTGCAATACTTACATTTGTTATTCATGTTATCCTTCTGGCATCCACTTCAGCTACTTTTCTAAGCAAAGAATAGAATTAAATGAATTATAAATGAGGCATTGTGATTTGAATCTAATCTGAATGTTGAAGATACTTCAAAAAAGTATTCAGCAAATAAATGCAGTGATGTAACTTGAGAAATGCAGTAATATTGTAGCATCCTGTCTTTCAGTCACATCAAAGTTTATACACTTGATATTGTTTTCAGGTTTATTCAGAATGTTGATACAACTTCCACCTTTTTTCCCTTTTTTTATTTTCTCGGGATTAGAACAAATGTGTTAGAAAGAGCTTCCTCTCTTTCAAAATACGGGTTCTCTAACAAATATGGATTAGTATCCTCCAAGTGCAGCTGTTCAGCATCTGTCTTACAGGCACAGAGCTATACCAGTAGGTGTTATAACTGAGGGATCCATTTGTAGCTTGTTTAATTTCATTTTGTTAGACATACACTGATTGACCTATCGATTGGACATAAAATTATTGTTCCTACCTAATAAATAAATAAATTTATAGATATTCTGAGAGGCCCAGAACATGCAAGAACATGGCAAAATAATATTTTCAAGTAATACTGTGGTAAATGTAACTTTTGATGTGAAATAAGATGTTATTTCTATACTGTTAATCAGCAACCTATGTTATATTTTAGGCATACAGTAATAAATTTTAAAATAATAGTGCATTTTTAGATTTAAAATAGTGCATTTGCATAATAAAATGTCTTATGATAATTGTGATGATACAGACATTCTTGATAGATACTAAATTTTATAGAAAAGATACATTTTTATTTCATTAAATGAATTACAATCAGGTCATGCAAACACTTTTAATAGTGGCAGTACCATGACTTCTCCTGATAGCATTTCTCTTCTCTCAGCCTGGAGCATAATCTTTTATGCATTCAGTCATTCTTTCTCTTTCGCTTCTGTGCCAGCTCCTCCCTACCTTTAACATGTGGGGGTCTGAGCCCTCACATAAGTGATTTTCCTCCTTTTGCCACATTGTGGAGTAAGTATGTCAGTGCTACAAGACATCACAGAATGAAAAGGAGGTCAATCAGTGGTTATACCAGAAGATGCAAGCAACATTTTCTTTCTGTTCTCCATCATCTGTATTACTTCCTTGTGTTTGAGATATGACAACTGTAACTGTCTTCACTTAACTCAGTTTATTTATCTTTCTGGTTTTGCCCTATGATATGGGTTTAGACCAGTGGCAGCTGCAGAAATGACCTTGGTGGTCAGAATTCCCCTGTATTGGCATACATTCCTTAGTTTTGTGGTTTAGAACACTAACCCAGACTGCCATGAAGTAACTATAATTAAAATTATAATTATAATTAAGAAAATTATGCACCCTGTGGATCAAGCTCCTTTATTTCTGCTTCTTTATTTTCAGCTGAGTTACCAGTCTGTAGAATCCTGTTGGTCAAGATGCCCTTACAGATAAAGTAAGGTCCAGAACAATCACTATTGGAAAAGGCACTTAGCAGGGACACAAGGCTTATGTAGATCACCTGGCAATTGCTCCTTTCTCAGGTCGGCCAGTATCAATCAACAGCAAATGAATAAAGGCAAGCAAAAATTTAACCCTATAGATGCTCCTATAATAACAGTTAGAACAGAACTACATTAAGTACAGATTTAAACTATCCATATATATCGAGAAAAAAACCCAAACACTGGCACAGAGAGAAACCAGGACTTATTCAATGAGTTTTATTTATTAAATTGATGCAGGATTTTTAGATAAAAAAGACAACTTGAAAAATACATGTATTGGTTTACGTCTTCTAAAACCTTTTTCTCTTTTTATTATTATTTATATCTTTGTCTTATAAAAGTGTTTGTTTGTTTGTTTGTTGTTTGGATCTTTGGGGGGGGTGGGAGTGAGCATTTGTCTTGTAAGGTCTATATTTTTGTAAAAGAGACTCATTCTAATAAGTATTCAAAGAGGGGATTTTCTGAAGCATATGAAAAGTGGATGCCCGGTTCCCATTGATTTTTACTAGGCACTAGGAGTTTAAAATCCCATAGAGATTGGTCAGATAAATTAAAATCACTGGCAGAATCAGTAGCTGAACATGAAATAAAATTAATATCTGTTCTATTTGAATTTTATGCTCTAGTTTGTCAAGGGGCATCTTTTCATTTCTTATAGTTTTATAAAGGTAGATGTTTTGCAAATGGAATCTCAGAAGGATGTTTATAGGATATGAATGTGGAAGTGGTGCGTGTTATGCTACAGAGGGGTAAAATTAGCCTATTTCAACATATGAATAAATCTCTTACAGAGCTCTAAACCATTGAATTTCATCTTGAATTAGTTTTTGAAATGAATCATTTGATAACTCATATTCTTTCTAAAGTATATGGTTAGGATTAATGTATAGCTTACACTTAGTTTTGTTCAGTTCATACCACAATTGTTATTTTATCCTTGTAGATGCAGCCAGTAAAACAAGGGGAAAAAAGGATACCTAGAAGTTTTCTCTATCACACTACATCTGCATTAAAAAAAATTAATCAGCATTATTGAATGATTAATGAAAAGGAAAGTGGCAGCCACCCACCCAGAAACTAATCTGTTTTTGAAAAGATTTAATTTAGCTCTCTGTTATAGTTCCTGATTTTCCTGACATTGCATAGTTCCACTGACCTCTTCCCTCTGAAGCATTTTCACACATTTATTTTTTTGCTTCTTAAGATGTACTAAATCCTAAATGCTTGCGTGGTTCTAGTTGAAAGATACCCAGAAGTGTCCTAAGGGATGAACAGCTACTTAAGACGGTAAATAGATTATTGTCCTGAAAATGATAAATTGATAAGCAGTTGTTTATAACCAATTGGTCTGTGCCTTATAACTCTGCTTATCATTTGAATAAACCTTCTTCTTTTGTGTTTACCCACTAGTCTCTTTGTTCTCCTTTCCAAAGTCCATATCAGTAGCAGTTAGCCTTTATTTTTGTAGGCTTACTGAGTCTTCTTTGAAACACACAATCTCTTTTTCTTACCTTGGTATGCTTTATCTGTTTTCCATGTGGAGTACACTCTGTTGCACATGGATAACTGAAATCTGTGTAAGCTTTAGGACGTAATATTATCAAAGAATACAATTTTTTTATATATATCATTAGCATTAGTTTGTCTCCAGCTCTGTGAGGAAAGCTCTTCTTAGCCTTTGAAATAGCTGCATTTCTTTGGCTTTTCATAATTTCATGATTAATTTTTATATATATATATATGTATTTTTTATGCATATAATATACACTCTTTGCAGTTGCCTTTAAGCACTTCATCTTGTACTTTTTACAGTGGTAACTTCTCTTATTTC
>VWYN01018207.1:47446-62750 GCA_013400075.1 Hippolais icterina | reverse complement strand
TCAGCACGGCAGGCAGGCCAGGGGCGTCTCCTCGCCACCCAGATCGAGCAGCCAGCTCCCCTGCTCCAGGCCGTGGCACAAAGTCACCGCTGCGACACCGGACCGGCCTCCACATAGATAACAGTATCAAAAGTTGACAAGCAATGAGTTACTAGATCCAGGGTAGCTTACCTTAAATCTGGTTTCCTTTAACTGATTTCAGCAAAGCTTATCTATTCATTTCAGCTAAATCAGCAACATCTATTGTTAACTATAACCTCAACTTTTCTAAAATCTCCAAAATTAGTGTCTCACTCAGGCACTTCTGGGCATAGTTTCTGGTTTCTCAATCACCTTGTGTTGCCTTTCCAGACAGAGAAGAAAATGTAGCCCGGTAATTCTCAAATAACATTGTGTTGATATTCCAGGTATGCAGAGTCTGAAGAGAAGAGGGAAATTTTTATCATCCACAACCAGATGTTGGTGACATTGGAATTTCACTTGTAGCCACCTGTATGATGCACTGGTGGCTATCTGTCTCTGACAGATGAGTACATGATAGATGGTATGTGCTGACATGGCTCTTTCAGCAAGAGCAAGGGGGGGAGCAAGACCAAGATACCAGTGTGACATCATTACTGCAGCTTAGCTTCCTCCATGGGAACAAGGGTCTGGTAAGATATCTGTGGCACCATAAAACTAGTCAATGAAGTATCACGTTTTGTTCTGGATTTGCACTTAATTCAGTGAGAAAGGTCTATAGATCAAAGACTGTATTTTAGAAATAATACAGAATTTCAGAGTAACACTTTGGGGCCCCCAAAAGCCAAATGCTTTCTTGACTATTTGCTTGACATCACCAAGTATTAAGTGAATAGATACTTCTCTAATTTTTTTAAACTGTTTTATCATTATAAGGAATATGTCTTTAGTCACTAAGACAAAAGAACTTTCCTTATGTCTAAACAGCACATAAAGTCAGCCTGTATATTCTTCACGTTTCTCTGCCCCAGGCTATTTATTGGCATCAACTGTGTGCCTGGACCTCTCTTCGAGAAGCGCAGAGGATAACTTCCATACAAAGGAGAAAAATAATTTAAATTCGTAACTAGAATTAGAATTACGTTAGAATATGGGCTGACACATTCTTCACTCTGGCTAAGCATGGTGACCTTCCTTCTAAAATTAGTGCTCTATGCCACCACCTTCCTAGGTACAGCTTATCAGAGAAACAAACATAAAACAGAGAAGATCAGCCATAGGAAAGGCTGGTGTCAGGAGATCTTTCAATAACTGCTTTAAGGGCTGTCTTGAAGACAACAAAAGTAGGCTTGAAATATCTCACTTTATTTAAGACCCTTAGCCACCTGGAAAAATTTGTATCTGTTGTGGTATCATCTGGCTGCAACTAACCTGAGCTTGAACTCAAACCTGATCTTTAGGTTTAGTCACCTCCTGAGGCTGCAATTTGCCTCTTCTAAGGCAGGTAAAGTTTAGTTAGGATCAGGAAATATCAGGTTAGGTGATTCAGGCTACAATCTCTGCTGTCATCAGAGGCTGTTAATGTTTTTACTTGCTTAACTAAAACAAGATATAGATGAACCATTTCAATACAGTAGAAGGGTATTGATTGGAGTTGGGAAGTTGGGCTTCGTAGGGGCTGCCCTGGAATTTAATGCTCACAGTGTGCCTTCTGTTAATGACATAATTTTAGGTCTAGGCCATGTAAGCACCGCCAGCTAAGGCAAACCAGTGGGGATGATATCACAGTGCATCTGAGTGTAATTGTAGATTACTGCTGACAGTCTAAATCCAGCTGGATTTAAATCTAGCTATATCTGCTCAGAGGTATGGGGCTGGACACTGATAGGGGACTCCAGGAAATGAGGATTACTGGCTTGAACTGTACTAAATTAGACTCTATGCAGACTTCAGTAATTGTGCACTCGTTTGGAAGTCTTCATCCATGCTTTACCTCATTTTTTAGAAAATCAGTGGGTTAACTTAATGATAGCACTGGGAATAATGCTTGTTCCAGTAGGGAAGATAGGCAGCAAGAATTACTTTTTTGAAGAGAAAAGTTTTAAAGACTACATGTGTGCTTTGTAGAGAGGCATGCGCTAGGGTATAGAATATGTGAGGAACTCATTTGCTACTATGGATTAAGGTTGATTGTCCAAAGAGAAAATATTTAATCAAATCAATATGGAAATAAATAAATCAAATTATAAAAGCCATAGTTTACTATGAGATTAGTTTTCAAACCATCAAGGACTGATCTGTGGTTTTGGCAGTCAAAATCAGGTGGAAAACAGAAAACATCTCATATGCTAGATTTACATTTTGTGTCTTTGGCTTCAGAGCAAATAACACTGCTTGACCCATATACTTAATGGCAGATAGAATGGCTAAGAGTGGTTTAGGGCTGACCATTGGGACTAGGGATCAGTCAAGGACCAAGGTTCAGATGAACATGCAAAATTGGTTACTGGCAGTTACTGGAGGTTATTGGAATAGATCCACAGACTATCCTGCTTGAACTTGCTAGCTGGATGGAGCAGAGCCACTGGGAGGGATGGAGCTGATGAGGTTGGAGGTGTGCCGCATGCTTACTTATATTCAGAAGAGATGTCCTGCAAAACCAAAGAGCATCACTGACAATGATATTTTGCTTGATCTTAATGGACATTGGTGATTGCCATTAGTTTGTTTATACTTAATAAGGGGAAACTGAAAGTATTCAGATCAAAATTGTATGTAGCCAGTTCGGGAATAGGCTAGGGTTTTGGTGTGCTTTACCAATCTATGCAGGATATAAATCAGCTTAAGAATTTTAGGGGTTTTTACCCCTTGCTCACTACTCATAAGTGTTGGTGAAGTTATTATTAGAAGCTCACAACAGAGAGACTATTGCTGTCACTGTGTTTATTCCATGTTAAATATTTCCCTGGTAGCACTGGGAGGGATGGAAAGCAACACAAGACACTTAAAGTAATGTGCTATTTCCTCCCCTTACAGCACTTAAAATAATTGTCTTGGGGAGGGTGAAGAGTCATTCCTGGCAATAATTTAATGTGTTCTCTTTCTATTATTCCTTTCAATGATATCAAGGTTGTCAGTAATAAATGACTGTTCTACAGCTGACAGCTTTGATAACACAGTTCACTTCCCATAATAAATAAGATCAGCCTTCAGTGCCACTTTCATTGACATTTATCTTGTGACACTACAGGTTTTTTAATCAGTGCAAGGCCAAACACAGACCCTACTATGTTTGTGAGATGTCCTGAGCCTGACTGTATAGCTGCTATCATAGTGAATAAACATCTGCTCCCTCTACCTAATAAGCAAAGACTAGCTGTCATCAAGTGGTGTACAAACAAAAAAAGAGGGGAGAGGTTGCATGAGCAACGCCTTTAAGATGTCAAAAGTAAATATTTCAACAGCAAGATAAAATGTAGGACAGCAATAATGACCTGCTTTGCACGCACTTCCTGACCTCCCATGCTTTTCCACTGTCAGCCTGGGGACAATGAGAAGCTCTGTGCTTCGAATTATGAGTGTGGTGTCTTTCTAGGAGAGCCCAGAAGATTCATGCCAGATCTGGGTTTGAGTTACTGTCATTTCCCTTGGAGGCACTATTTGCAAAACTCAGAACTGGCTGAAGAGCTATTAATAATCTACTAACAAAAGGACTGCTGTTCAGAAGACAGAACCCTTCTGATACTGTCTTGAAGAATTAAGGTTTGCCTTAGCAGCAAGCCAATGCATAGTTAATAGCTGTTAATACACAGCATGAAAACTGTAAATCGAAGTAATTATTTTAGCTTACGTACTGAAAGAAATCTACTTCAAGGCCAGATTGGATGGGGCTTTGAGCAACCTGTTCTAAAGGAAAGCATCCCTGCCTGTAGTAGGGGGATTGGAACTAGAGGTTCTTCCAGGTCACTTTCAATCCTAACCATTCTAGGAGTCTTTGAGTTCAAGAAGTGAACTTATAAAAAACTAGAATCCAAGGGGAATTAACAAATAAAAGAATAAAATTAAATAGCTTTATTAACTTACAATTTTAAAGTAAAATTTAAGGTCCATTATACTTAAATTAAAAATAACTTTTATTCAACAATATTATTTTATTTTATACACCTTTAGAAACCGTACAAATTAACTGGTGTTGTCAAAAACCTTTTGACTCTTTTGAGCCTTCCTTCCACCACCGATCCCTCAACCCTCCCACAGTGGATGGACACAGGAACACTTGTGTTGGAAATTGGACCTATAAATCTGTTTCTTGCTGACGTTCAAGAAAATAGGAATTCTTCCCAGTAAAGTTAAACATAGAACAGAACAGACTCTCAAAGTTTTCAGCTATTACCTAGGAGCCATGGCCTCACAAGAGCAATCAAATGTTGTGAGGATAGAAGATCAACAAGTCTAGAGATCTGTTGAGCTGCACTGTATGGAGGCCCTTCTCCAGAGAAAGGTTTGTGACAGAAGGAAGTAGTGTACAAATGATCAGCAGCTTCCTGGGATAGTGTGGAGAACTGACAAGAAGCAAGGGCACAATACCTAATTCATGCACTGCACAATTTTTTGCATGGACCTTTGTTTGATGGGAAGCAACCTTAAAAGAATTTAAACAGGCTTAATGGGTGTCTGTGTCAAGTTACACAATGTCTTCACTGTGCTGGGAGTTTTAGTGTGTGGGCCTAAATAGTTCATTAATATACAAAGAACTGGAAAGCACCCTCTGCAGAGACTGAGTTAATGGATCCTGAGAATAATACACCTTAGCTCCTGTTGAAACAGTGTTGAGTTCTGGCGATATAGTTTTGCCCTATATGATTGTAATTCTTGTTCTTTGAGTTATTTTTGCCTTGTATATGTGACCAGATTCTACTGTTAGGAATATAGGTAACCTGATTTTTATTTTTTTTATTGAAGTCTAGAAATATGCAAAATGCTGATGATAAATATATAATTAAGAACAATCCTGTCTTCCACTCCTTAACATGACAGATGTATAGAATACCTTACATCTGTGCTGCTGGAACAACAAAAATAGGAATGAGCAGTTTGTTCCCTGACATTCTCCTGAAAATGAAAATAGGCACATTTCCCAGTTTCATAAGATAGAAAAAATTTCAGAATCCTTAATTTTAAACTGGTCATCTGAAAAAAAATATATGAATGGTTTTACAAGTTCCTTACTAATCAATCTAATAATCTTACACTAACTACCCTTTGCTTATTGGTTAGATTGGCACAATTGTGTGCTATTACTGTAGCTCTCCCTCACATTAATGCTGTCACTTCACAGGCATTCCTCTTTTAATTTCTATTATTTAATTTTATTCAATTGCTGCTATTTTAAAAACCAACATACTTAATTTCATTTCAATATAATATGAGAAGATGCTTCCACTGTAAATGCTCAGGGGGAATGTAGGGTGTAGTATCTACAGCTTACTGAGTAAACTGGATTATCGCAGCTCCTGTGCTCTCAAGGGCTCTAGCCAGGCTCACTCTCGGACCCCGAGTGCACGGCCGGATAAGCGAACAAAGACAAAAGACAAGAGGTGCTCTTCCTTCTTCTTGTACAGTCACAGCTTTATTCCTTCCAGAACCTTGCCAGGAAGCAAAAAGAGGATTTGCCCCGGTTTGCAAGGGCTTTTCTGCCCTCTGGAAAGGGGAGGGGAGAGGGGGAGGAACCACAACCAACGTGGGGGCAACCTGGGGCAGGGGTGAGGGGAGGAGCCAAACCGAAACCTAGAGGGGAGTGTGTGGGGGACAATCCATTGTGCAAAATATACTAAGCTATATGTGTGTGCAAAAATCACCTTGCAAACAAACTAGCTATTTAGCGCAATACAACACTGGACCTGACTGCCCTCTGCTTGAACCCAATGCTAGAGAGATGTTTTGGCATCTCTCACACTTCTTGAATGGCTATGTTCCCAGGAATAGTTACTGAGCATAAGAGTTCCTTTTAGCAATTCTCCAATCCCTGAATAGAGTCACATTTTCTGCAGTCTATGCCTAGCAGCAGTGATAGTCCTTTCATAAAATACAGCCTTCCTTTCACCTCAGTCCATCTTGGACAAATATCTGAAAATTAATATGCAAACTTACAAGGGTAAAATGGTTAGTTCTAAGGAAAATTAATTGTTTAAACTTCTCAGCATATGTCTCCCCATTGTATCCCAGAGGTATAGCTTCAGCCATTTAATCTTAGTTCTCTCCAGGGTTAAACCTCAAATCCTGAAGCCACAAAATGGTTTTTATTTCTATAAATATATTAGAAACTCAAAACTGTGAAACAATGACAGAACCAGATGTCTGTCCATTTCCATTAGCAAGACTGAAACTTGGAAAAATATTGGCATCGCTAAAGGAGGAAGCTAGATACAATGGGTATCTGAAGTGGCACGGGGGAATCAGTCATGGCACTGACATTTGGCCTACAGAACACAGCTCACCTGCAGCAACCTTGGGCAACTGTATGTAGCCTGACATATAGGAAAATAGTGGATTTTCATGGCAGCTATTTAAATAAGGAAAGTTTTAAGGGCATGGGTTTTTTTCTCTCTTTTTTTGACAGAGATATGGAAACTCAGAGAAACACTTTTTTTACCATGGGATGAAAGTGAGGTAGATATTAGTAAAAAATACTAGTAATGAACTACAAACTCATTTTTATTTTGTTTGGATATATACAATATTTTTTCTTATAAAGTGTTGCTTCTCTTCTAGCAATCCTTGGCTTTCCAAGTAAAATATGTATAATACACCCAAAAAACTGATATATATGCCCGTTGTTGAAAATATTACCTTACCTATGCTCAGCTGTCTTTCTTTGCTCTGAACCCATAAAGCTCTCAATGACTTCTATATCCTCCTGCAACATGCTCCTTCAATGATCATAAGGTCTTTGCTATAGCCCTTTGCAACCAAGTACAATGAGAAGATACACCCATTAATCCTGTCACTAACTGCTAAGACAGACCCTTATGTTTGCTTTTGACAAGTCCAACTGTAATCAGATGCCAGAACTCAAAGCAGAAAACTACTCTTTTCTTCATTTTTACTGAGCCCTCCTAGCACAACAAAACAAAACAGCAACAGATAATAAGAGAGCACCCCTCCAATCATCTCTGCCTTCCCTCAAAAAACCCAAACCAAGTAAAACACAAACCAAAACCCTAGAAGTCAGGTGTACATTAAGAAGACTTGAAGAGACTGAATGGAAGGGAAACAGGCAGACAGAAGAGGAGTGAAAAAGGTATTATGCTATGAAAAGTGAAGGAGATTCTGAACAATTTGGCAGGTAGAGAGTGAACTAGAATGGATCTAGGTTTAAGCAAAGATAGATGGAATATAAATGGCTTCTTGGTCTTACATGATGGTTCTTAATGGCTTGGAGTTATAATGCGGAACTTAACAGCAGACTGCAAGTGAAAGAGGAGAAGAAGAAATTAATTTTTTTTTTTTTTTTTGGCAACCTATTCAGTGGAACCTATTCACTGGAAGGTGTCCCTCCCCATGATAGGAGGAGTGAACTACGTGTTCTTTAAGGTCTTTTCCAAACCAGGCTCATTCTATGAGTCTGACATCATTGGATTTCAACTGGCACTTCAGTAATAGAATGGAAATTAGACATTCATTCGTAAACTCAGGACTAGCAGAGTAAAAAAAGTTAGACTCAAACAACAAAGCTTAAAAAAGGGGAGGAACTGAAAGAAATGGCTGAGAGAAATTATGTTGAGTCAGGAAGTAATTGAATGTGAGAAAGAAAACAACTGAATGTGAAAAAGTAAGATGTGGTTGAAACTAAAGCCTGTAATCACATAATAAAATGCAATACCGAAAATACAGACTAAGACAGTTTGAGCTGTGCTTCAAAGAGTTTCTTCTCAATTTCTTCTTGCAACACTGTCCAAACTTCTGAGTACTTAATTTCTAGGTCTACTATTGGAGTGGATACATACTTTTTGCAGGAAAAGGTAATTTTTTTAACAAGGAAAGAGATAGCAGGCCTAAATCTTAACTGAATTCTTCTGCTGACTTTTGTCTGCCCTTTAATTGCAGTTGTTATGGTGGAAAATGCACATTTTCTCCAAAAACTTGAACCAAGGTTTAAAGCACCGAGTTCCATTACTATAAGCCACATGATTAAGAATATTTTCATCATATGCTACAAAGGTTTAATATTTTGTCATGTGTGTTAGTCTTTGAAATGGTAAGAAAAATTTGCAGGATTCATTTGCAAAAATATGTTTACCCCACTATTTACCTTCCCAAGTCTTTTTACAGAGAAATACTTTTCATATAAGAAATAAAGTTGCACTAACAACCATGATAATTTAGATAACTAGTAATTCAAAAAGCAAAGTTCAATCAAAGGAATTGTTTTTCACAGTAAAAAATTGTAGAATCATGGAATTGTTTAGGTTGGAAAAGACTTTCAGGATCATCACATCCAACAACTCACATCAGGGACAGAAAGATGCTCAATCTTGAGCCAGGTGCAAGGAATCTGTTTAACTAAAATTATAAAATGATTGTAGAATAGCTGCTTTCCCTCACCAGTGCTATCCACGTGGGGTGCACAGATGTTAGCAGAGACCCTACTGAGAAAGCAAGATAGGCCTGTACAACTTGTCAGCATCCTCAGGCTCTACCAGGGAAAGCTGAAGATTCAACAAGCACAGATGGACTTGTACTTTAGGAAATGACCAGGAAATTTAAACACATAACAGAATACAGGAAAAACTAAGACTCTCTAAAAATCTCAGTCCTTGGCCCCCACAAAGCTTCATTGCATTCCTGAGCCAATAAGAATTGCTACAGCATTTTTCACCTAACCATGACCCACTCACACAACTGAGCCAGGACATAGCACAGGCCTGCTCATGGCCAAGACTCAACTGAGTAAGGCTGAGTTTGAGCATGTAATGCTGCTGACACACCCTGAAAAGAAAGGGAATTGGAAAAAGACATATAAGGTTTAAGTTTATCATGTTCCTACATGCTCAGGACAAGTTCTCCAAAATAATTTCTGTCTTGTGAACAGAACAGTGTATGGTTTCTGAGACCACCTTCTTACACTGTCAGCCAATCCACCTGTTCCTTTTCTTTACAAGTTGCTAAGGAAATTTTAGAGAAACACGCTTATTTTACTATTTGAGTTTATTTTGCTAGAAAGACTGAAAGTTGTACTCATAAAAACTAAATACAAACAGTTGATGCACGGAAGAATATTTTTGGCACTTGGCATATTTTTGATGCTTTCATGAGGATACATGAGCATTATGTGAAGAAAGACGCTGGTATTTTGGGTCACAAAGGTGGTTGTGTTTTCAGTCACAAGGAAAATCCATCCCTGTGGACAAAGGTAAACAGATTATATTTTGGAAGCAATGCACCAGAAACTGAAGTAATGATAACCTCTGATAATAACAAAATACTTCAGAATTCTACATCCAGATAAGCAAAAATAAGGTTTGAAAGTTTCTGAGAGATCAAGTTAAATTTACTCTACAGATTGGAGCATGATACATAAAAGCCTGAAGCGATTTTTCTGAGAGCCTCAGAATACCAGGAAAGAGAACTACACTCTTCTGAACACTAATTCAGTATTGACTGTGTTATATTGTTGCACCCTGCTTTTTCCCCAGAGGTTTCTTCCCCTGTCCTCTTCTTCAGGACAGGAAATTATCCTTACGTGTAACATTTCCACATCAATATGTAACAGACTAAAAATCGTCCCCATAAATTTTCTCTAAGGTATAAAATACCTTTCACCTGATCTTTCTACGCTGAATTCTATTTTCTCACTAAGGCTGAGACTTTGAACAGAATAAAACTACCAGTGCTTGCATATAGGTCCAACTCTGTCAGCAGTAATGAAAATGGCTTTTTTTTTTTTTGTAAAACACAGAAAAGTGAGGTATTTCGAAGGGATGTCACAATAAAATAACATCAAATTTCACAGCAAAACCCATCCCCATATTCAAGCTTTATTATACGATGTTTCTGCGATATTAGAAGGGCAGACAGTCAAAGGATTTATAAATATGAGGCAACTAGGCAACTCTCACTTTTCCTCCTGTAATGTGTCAGAACTACAAAGGATGAGCATGATTCACAGAATGTTGTTCTTCTTCTTCCTTATGTGTCAGATCTGATTGATTCCAGAAGTTCAATATTGGGGTTTTTTATGTAAATGTGATGAAGTCCAATGCTTGGGCCTGATGGGAGGGTTTTGGTACAAAAACATTAAATGGTTGAAATTTTTTTGTCCCAAGAAAAAAACCTTTTAAATTTAGCTTGTTTCATTGAGTAGCATTCTCTTACTCACTATATTTATAAAATGACATACATTATTAATTTCACAACAGCTAACGGACTATGTTCTGTTGGTGCATTGAGATCACAGCTCAGTGGAACTGTTTTTTAATCAGTGGCTTGAAATCTTTGGGAGATCTGTCGCCTGTTTCTTAGGCTTCTTTTACAGACCAACTGGTCTGTATAAACTATTGTCAGTAGGTTTCAAACTATTGTGCAGCAATGGAGCTTTCTGCAGGAAGATATTAGAAGTTCACAATTGGGAAAAAATATTAAACCACTGAACTTGGAAGTTGTTGAGGTGGCTGCATGCTCCTGCATGTTGAACAGAATTCTACACACAGTTTCCAGTGTTGCTTACAGCCTCATAAAAATCAACCACTCTGAGGTAAATGTGTACCACAGCCTTTAAGGCCCTGACACTAAACTTGACCCATAGGTGCAGTATTTAAAAATACATGTTCCATGTATTTTTAAAGTAAAGTCTGGATTGTAAAAATGGTATTTACAGTCTCTTCTCAGGGGCAGTAATGGCTAAGGAAATCATATATGTACATAGGTAAAGCAACAGAGGAAGAATAATAATGCTTTAGACACACTTATATGTTCTCTTTGTGCAATGATTAATGCCTCTGGAGTCAGTGCATAAGCAGTTGCTCTGAACGCATGAAAAACTGAACACGTCTTCAGGTCTGATTCATCTGGGTTCTTGTACAAGCCTGTGAAACAGCAAATGCAGCAGTCTCATCTCCTCCCTTTAAACAAAGCCAAGAAAATAATAATCAGTGTTTCTGAAGGGTTTTTGTGCATTCCTTTTTCTGCTCTCTTCTCCCACATCATGGCGAGGAGTTCCAGAATGGCATTAATAGCTTTTGGATGTTCCTGAGACGGTGTGTCAAAACTGAGAGAAGTAAAATGCCTTCCTACTTTCTCACCACCATTGTTCATGTTCCAATGTTCACCAGATTTTGGACACAGGATAATGCATAGCCGTGGTATTCCTCCTGAGGCTGCTGGAGAGGTAGCAGTTTGTCAGTGCAAGGTACCTTTGACAGCTATTTCAGACTTTCACAGTTTTGTTTTTTTTTTTTTCTTACAGCTGCTTACAATCTTAAATTTGGGGAGAGCCTGCTTTGGGGTGAATTCCCTACACAATGCCCCAGATGAAAGTTCTTACTTTGGTTGTTATGACCCAGACTTCCCCAATTCTATAAACGTGCACATTTATTTTGTTAGTGGATTTGAGGAATAGTCATCTTGATGATGATTATTAGTACATCCTGTTAGTCTGCCTGACCATATTCACTTGCATTAGTTCTAGAGTATCTTCATTCCTCCTAAGGGAACTACTAAGGAAGCTCAGCTTTACTCTCCTCAGGTAGGAGTCATGCAATGTGACACTGAAGCACAACCAATGAACATCCCTCTCAAAACATCTCACCCTCCTCTGGGTGTTGGTTTGAATAAACTAATAATGATTGCTTCCCAGAAGCATCTGACAAAGAATATTGGCACTGTGAGGTAACTGGTTGAAAGCAGGAAAGGCAGGACTCCTGTCTACCACACCCTATGTTGTCAGGTACTTGGAATTCTCTTAACGCTCCCACAGCCTTTGAAGAAAAGTCTAACATCCCATTCTTGTATCCCAAACTCCACAGGTAGGTTATTATGAAAAGCATATTACCACAGTATGAGAAATAACTCCCACAAAACTGGCTGTCCTCAAGGAAATTATTTTCTTATAAAATCATTAAATATTTATAGTGTGATATGACATAACTCCAGGTTAAATACCAAACGAATTTTTGCTGTACTGTCTGCCTGATCTGCCTGACAGATTAAGGAAATACAAGACTTCTATAGGCCTTCCATAGGCCTGCTGTCTGTCTTTCAGCATATTCTTCCAGCATTATTTTTATAAAGAGGAGCCAGAAATGACAGTATCTGAGCATTCAGCTCAGTATGGTGGAGCATTTTATGTCGGCCAAAAGTTGAAGTCTGTGTGATTGTCCAATCAGCCAACTGAAAACCTTGAGTATTCTCTGGACTAGGTTAATATTTCCACATCACTGAGTCAAATTCATCTTGGATGAATTCTGCCTGAGAGAGGACCTGAATATGGCTGCCTAGCTTTGCATCTGGCTTTGGGAAAATTCCAAAATTTAATTAATCTTATTACAACATTTTTGGTCCTCTAAGGCATCGTAAGGACTGTATTCAATATAAATGGAAATGTATTATAAAGAGATACATTATTATTAAAATAAATTCTGTAAATAATTTGAGCTGCCCTGCCTGATCCCTTGAATATAAAATTGCTGTAAAAAAATTTGCATTTGTTTAGTTTTTTTTTTTCCATTTTGAAGTCTAGCACTCCTCAATAAGCATCATTTTTCATGGAAAGGGAAAAAAAAAAAAAAAAAAACCAGTAAATGGTATCATATAAAACTAGCAACCTATCACCAGTGGAGTTCACCAGGGCTCAAATTTAGGCCAGTGCTCTTTGATGTTTCTATAAATTATCTGGATGTGGATATTACATGTATATTAAGGAAGTTTGCCAGTTGTACTAAAATAGGAGGAATTGTTAACTCAAGGGTAGAGAGAATTTACAGACAGATTTAGATAAACTAGAGAGATGGCAGTCATCAATTGTATTAAATTTAACAAGTGCCAGATTCTCAACCTGGGAGAAAGTAATCCTGGTTATATGTAATTGACGGGAGAGAGACTGAAGAGAAGCACCAAAGAAAGACATCTGATGGTTTAGGTAGATAGCAAGTTGGATATGAGTCAACAATGTGCCCTGGCGGTCAAAAGAGACAGATGTGTCCTGGGGTGCATCAAGCACAGCATCACCAGTTGTTCAAGGAAGGTGACTGTTCTGCTCTACAGTGTACTGGTGTAGCCCATCTCAAGACCTGTATGCAGCTGTGGGTGCCTAGGTACAAGGCTATCAAACTATTAGAGTGTGTCCAGAGGAGGGTGACCAAGGTGGTGAAAGACTTTGAGGATAAAGCACTCAAGAGCAGCTGAGATCACTTTGTTCACCTTAGGAAAGGGAAGGTTAAGGGTTGTGCTTATCAGAGACTACAGCTTCCTCACAGTGGGCAGTGGAGGAGGTTACTCTGTTACTCTGGTGACCAGTAACAGGACATGAGGAAATGGAATGATGATCCATCAGGAGATCTTCATACTGGACATTAGGAAAGTGTTCTTTATCAAGAGAGTGGATGGTCACTCCCAGGGAACTGGTCACAGCATCAAGCCTGTCAGAGTCCAAGGATTGTCTGGATAATGCTCTTAATCATATGGTTTAGGCTTAGGTAGTCCTGCAAGGAGCAGGGGATTGGATTAGATGATCCTTATGGACCCCTTACAAGTTAGGACATTATGATTCTAAAATAAAGACAGAGGATCTGTCCCACGAGACAAACGTGGAATTTAGATACTGTTTACTGGTTTTGTTTACTTAAAGAAAAACCTGTTTCCTTGAAACACTTATTAGCTTAGCAAATCTGGTAACCCTGAAGATTTAACAAGGTGACTGCAACATAGGCATATCTTTTAATCTTTGTAATTCAAAAGTATACCCATTGGCTTGCTAGCTGCTATACTAATGCAAAGCCAGTGGGAGGTAAGAATCAGGCCATCAGAGGGTAAAGCATAAATTCATGAATGCATAGAGTACATTATGTAGTTTACTTCCTGAATGTTGTTTATCCAGAAGAACAGGAAGGACTTATTTTCATTATTTTTAGATTTATTTAAAATAGGATTTTGGGAAACATTTTATGACTGGAAAACCTTTCTTCAAACTAGCATAAATACTTTGTATTATTTATCTTCCATTTTCATTTTTAAAAGTTTGATAATTCAGGTCATCTGAAATATTTAAAGAAAAAATAATACTTCAGAATTTTTCTTAAGTTTCTGCAAACAGAAAGTCTGAATACAGCTGAACTATGACATTTTTAATAGGATGCTGCTTGTAGAACAAAAGAGTTCTACAGTTCAAAGTTGTAACAACAGTCATGTAAACTTAAACTTTTACTTAACAAAGTGTTCATATCTCACAGAGGAAGAATTTCAGTGTGATCCCTACTAATTTACAGAATGGCATAAATCAATATTAACATGGGATTACTTAGAGCCTAGTCTGTAAATATCAATATATTAAAATAAAATTTCAGGAAATATTTGGGAGTGGTGGCAGTAAGAAGGAAGATTCTTATTTGGCGTGAGCAGCTGGTTATGGCTTTCTTTTCTGAGAAGAATATTAATGGAGTTTTTGTCATATGAATTAAGCATTTATGACAAATATGAAAAAATGAATGTCTTTTCATATGTCTCTCACACAGGATTACAGTGATAAAATAAAGGTCCTGGTCTAAAATCAATGCACCTTTAAGATATCAGATACATCTGCAGATTTTCCTCTTTAATGTACTAAACCCTTGCAAAGGTCCCTGATAGTAAATCTTAGACTTTAAAGTACTGATGAAATTATTTCACCAGAAGCATCCACTTTGCTGTAAAACATCTTTGTTTTCCCAAGTTCACCGCACCACACGTTGTGATTCTAGTTATTATAGAGGACCTGATACCTAGAGTAGCTAGCCTCACTTTCTCAGCCTGTTTGACATGTCAGCTGTAGCTCCATAGATGCAGCTATTCATACTTTCGTGCCTAAAATGTTTTTCAGTGCCATGAGACAAGGAGCATCGTGGGACAAGGAGCAACAGAACACATCCAGCTATCTGCTGTCTGCTATCCGGCTATGAGCTATCCGCACAGCCAACATCAGTGCCTAGCTATCAGCTGGAGCAACTGAATCAGCTCACAAGCATTGCTTCTTAAAGAGGAGGGGGACGAAGAAACAACAAATATAATAAGGAGGGATGGGAGGAATGCACTTGCCTGGAATAAAATCTGTTTGATGAATGGGAATACCATTCACACTGTACTTACACTTCTA
>VWYN01018207.1:34518-46463 GCA_013400075.1 Hippolais icterina | reverse complement strand
GGACTTGTCGGCTCTTTTGCTCGCAGCGAGGCAGTTCGCCAGGGACTCGCAGTTGGCTTCTGTTCCTATCAACTCGTTAGAAGTACTGAAAGCTGGAGTACCAATAAACCAAATAATGCACTACTCTCCCGTTGTTGTAACTGCATTTTCTGCATTGCACCTGTTTCCTGCTCATGACTAACACCTAAAGATACACAGGGTATTTTTCCGGCTGGAAATTTGGCCTGGAATTCAGGAACTTGATTGGTGGACTTTAGTCTTCAGAGACTTAAGTAGTTCCAAAAAGGCTGCAGATGATGTAGAGTAATTATTGAAAAAACAACTATTTATGCTTTGGTTGAATGGTATATTTTCTTTTGCCAGTGATCGGTGATGGGACTATACTGTATGTAGTTCGGGTCCTCTAACTTGTTTACTATCTTAGTGCTGGGGTTTGTCCTACTTTGTATGTTGCCATCTCAATAAATTTATTTTGCCATAAAATGATGCCATAAAACTGGCTTAACTTTCTGTAAGACAAACCTAAAGGAAACTCATTGAAAGCAAGTGACCAAGTGATTAGTGAACACTCAGCAGACACAATCTTGAAAATGCAAGATACCTCAGATACGTGAGCATAGATAACTTCCATTTTTATTAGTGTGTAAGTGTTATGTGGGTCCCAAAAGACACTTCTTAGTCGCAGTTTTTTCCATTACTCTCGCCACTAAGCTTATTTGAAAATGGGATGAAATTTGATTGGATTGGGATGGGGATTTTTCTGGCAAAGCGTTGAGATAACTTTATGCAACAGTCTTGGAACTCAGCCATTTACAACAAATAAATCAATATCGTTCTGTGTGAATGAGTGCAATGCCATACCACAAGTCCCTCTACAGTGTTACATGTAAGTGTGCAGGTTTATAAGGGTTTTTAAAGAATAAGTGTGCTGGGCAAAAAGGGGAAGAGAATGGATATTCTGAGAGTTAATGGCCAAGATGGTAATGTTAATCTTGCGGTGTAAATTATAAATTACACTTGCCGTTGTACAGCCTCCTATTATTTAAGAGATCTCCACAAATCAAACTATCAGTATATTCTGTGGAGATCTTTTAGCCACCTTTCAGTACCTAGACCAGGCCAAACAAGAAAGCTTGAGAGAGGGACAGCATCATGGAGTAACAGAATATGGGGGAACAGCTTTAAACTGTTGAAACCCTGAAGAGGGTAGATTCAGAGACGTTGGGAAGGAGTTGTTTACTCAGAGGATAGTGGTGCACTAGAACAGGTTGTCCAGAGACATTGTGGGTGCCCTTGTGCTTGTCATTTGGAAGATGTTCCTGCCCATGGCAGGGAAGTTGGAACTACATGATCTTTAATGTTCCTTCCAACAGAAGCATTTCTGTGATTCTATGATTTTAAGGTAACCATCACTGAGAATTTCAGTTTTAATATTGAGTAACAAACTATGTGCTTATCTCATGCTTATTTTTTAATTTTAAGCTTGCACAATGGTAGTAAAATGGCCTGCAGGTAGCTTATAATGTATGGGATGTCAGATTGCAAAGGAAGCAAATAAAGTAGCCAGAGCTTTTGGCACAACTATTACATGTCAGGATAACTAGGCTTGTTAAGGGAAGGGGACCTGAGTCAATTGCCCATATCACCTTTTCCTTTCAAGTTGGTCTCTTCAGCTACTTCACACCTGCATATTTCATGTCACAATCTTTCTTTTGCCTCTTCTTCCTCTCACCATCCAGTTTCTCTCTTTTCTCTCCCTGCCCTAAGCACAAACATGGTTTAGTCCCAAAAGCTTTGACCTCTCCAGTTCTTTTTCACTTCAATGACTGACAGACTTTTCTTACCTGAACTAATTTCTCACACTGAGTAAGAGGAGTAAGTTACAATGCTCTTCCCATTTGACTTCTGGTCTGTATATTCCCATTAAACCACCAGTATCATGACTAATTGTGAAGTATTGGTACCCTGTCTATACCTTTTTCATGCTCTCAGCTGTTTTCTGTAATCCAGAGTGTGAAAGTGAGCTACCTGCCTGGATTTTTTTCTCTAGTCTCTGCCATCTTCAGGATTTTCCTCAATCCTAAGGGTTCTGTCAACTTCTAAATCAGTCACTTTCCCCTCTGCAATTTTCTCAGTGGACATATTTTATAAATTTAAGAACAGTATCGGGTAAAAATTGTGATTCCTTTCTCTGTTTCTTTCCTTTTTTTTTACTGCATATAATTTCTAAAATGGAGTCAAAACCTCTATTTTCTTATTTCACGCTTCTTTCTAATGCAAAATTCTTTGGCTTTGTTGCAAGGCATAGGAGGTCTTGGACATATAGAAAAAGTAGTCTATAGCTGTTGCAGAAAATGGAAAATACTAGAAGTTTAGAAAACCAAATGTCATCTGTTAAGCTTTCTTTTTCTGGTTGTACTATGATGGCAGCTTCTACAGCCCAATCACTGAATTTTGAATAGACCTGCCTCTGTTTTTTTTACTTGCTTGTTCCAGACTTGAGGCAAACGTTTTGTAAACATAAAAAACAAGGTTATTCAGGTCCTTCTTTTCTAGTGGCATATAAAAAAGACATTATTTGACTTGGAAATGCTGGGTTTGACTGTGAGGTACAGTACCTGACAAATAGGTGGGGTGTATTTGGCAACAGTCCATCTGCTTGGTGAAGGACTTGAGGCTTTACCCTTGCTCCTTCATATTCTTCTGCTGTTCAAAAGGGTTCCTTTTACCTCTAACCTGATTTTGCTAATGGTCACTGGAATCACACAACAAAGCACATAGAGTATTGTTCTTGAAATACAGACCTGCTTGGCCAGGTTTACTTGCCTTTTCTTATCCTCCATTTTCCCATGAAGGCCATGGTTGAGACTACATTGGATCCTGAAAACCTTTGAGTTATAAGGCCATAAATTAGAGGAGAAGCAATATGTAATTGCCAGTGTGAGTAAAAACACTGTGCTGTGGTCAAGCTTGGGTGGAATGAATACCTCTTACTATCTGACCCTTGATTCAGTATGAAATTTGTCACAGTGTTACTGTTAAGATCTTTCGTAGGTGGAACATTCTGTTGGAGAGTTGATTGTAAACCTTTATAGCCGCAGCCTTTTTTCTAGTGTACCATGCTGCTGAGGTCACCATTCAACACATAACACCTTTACTGCAATAAATAATCTGTGAGGTTTATTCTGCAGCCAGAAATTATACTGCTTCTAAAGCCTCATTTCTCCTTCACAAGTTCTGGGGTTACTCAAAGTGAGATTTTCTTTAACACTCAAAGAAGGAGATTGGGTAGAGGTTTTTTCCTTTAATTCAAAAGTTTCCAAAATCAACTCATTAATGCCTCTTTGCAAGCTAGAAATTTAAACACAGTATAGCCTGCATTACATACAATAATAAAAAAAATGTATTACATAAAAATATTAAAGGCAGAAAAGATAAGCTGTGTTTTGGAAGTGAGGGGTGGATGGTAATGCTGGGACTTTTAATGAGATTCCTTTCTGTGAACATTGTTGAGAATCAAATTTTGTTAGTGAGTATGAATATCCAACTGGATATACTGAACGCAGCAGCTTTTAGACTGGAGGATAAAGTAATTGAAACAATCTTATTTTCAGGGAGCTGAGCATTCCGGATTTGGCTAAAGTCATTTGAGATAGAGGCATATTCCTATGCTAACACATGAAATGAGTTTCCTTCTTTGTTCTCCTAGTTTAATTTTAGTATAACTATTTTTTGAAGGCAATTAACATTGATCCTTGACAAAATGAAACTGGAATTAAGGCAAACATAATCATTACAATGGGAGTCCTCCTTGGCGTTTTCGATGGTTTGGTTTGTCTTGTTTTCTTTATGCTTTTTTAATTGGTTTTGAGTTTTTTTAACTGTCCCTAACACATGAATGAAGTTTCAGGTTGGAGGGCAGAGCTGTTGTAACCCTATTCTACCAGATCTAAAGAGTCTGACAAACTTCATATTTACTTAGATTTATTAGAACCACAGTTGTGGGGTATCTGAATTTATTAGTTTCTTGAGGGACTGATTTTAAAAAGTCTACAACTGTGCCTTGAAATATCTCGATATTTCATGCTGTAGGTGCAGGCTGCTACATTCACTATTTTGTATGATAACATCAGTTGTCTTAACTGAAGCCAAGAACTGGCCTAGTCAGCAATGCAAAGCTGTGTATCAGATGCTGGTTTTTGGATTAGATTAATTGTAATTTTTGGTTAAATACTTGACTGAAGATAAAATCTTAAATATAAAATTATTAGTGGCTAGGCCTATGCAGGAGAGTTTGATTAACCTTGGTTTCCTAATGAGCCATTATTCAGTGAATACCTGAAGTGAGGCTCTTAGACATACAAAGAAGGCATACAGAAAAGGAAATCAACTTGTTTCCCCAAGTCCTCCTGAAACTGAAAAAGGAGTTAATCCTATATCTTGCTAGTAAGTTCTGTCCATAGCCTCAAATTTGCATGATGTAGTAGAAGAATTTGTAATTTTTGCATATAATGCAGATTGAGCAGTGATCGTAACAGTGGCTCATGTTAAAATGGAATTGTAGGTTGATCCTCAGAGAAAATAAATCTAATAGGGAAAATTTGCAACTTGTAGTGCCAGAGCTTTGCCAAGTTTTCCATCTTTTCAGATCATCTCTGGAAGGATGAGGTGACCTACGTTATGTGAATTAATTTGACTGGCAAATCTCAGTCAGTGCCTGGCAGAACGATTTGATTGTGGAACATTTTGGTGTTGTACTCAGTCAGAGTTAAAGTCTTTAAGTTTAAGTTCTTACTCAGCTATAGCAGCTGCTGAAGGGTTTAAGTCCCCAGGAAGTACAGATGAATATGTGCTTACATTATTAGCTGCTGCATGGCCAAAAGTCCATGAAACATTGCTGGTACCTTACTGAGCAACATCAGTGTGAGATACTTTGGTACACATGCATCTGTCTGGTGTGAATCATCACAGCAGTGTCAGGGATTCTACAGTCAAGACTTCCAGTTGGATTGCCCATGTACTGTGAGGATTTTGGCCGCTTTTATTTCAGAGAATATGTATTATAATTTCATAATTCCTTCCTGATTACTTTTTCAAGAGTAGAAGAATCACTGAAATTGATTTTTGAAGTCCGATTCCTGACAATTTGTAATGAAACTATGTGAATACAAAACCACTTCTGCACAGAGTTGTACAGTTTATGATAACTTTTAGCAAATAGATTATATCCTTTCTGATGAAATCAGCATAATATCATGGCTTTCATAGAATGGCCTGGGGTGGAAGGCCTGTTCCATAAAGTGACTTCAGAAGACTATCTGATTTCACCTTTCAAAGGAAAGGGAGTCTGGGTGATATTATCAGGCACCCTGTCCATCTTGAAAACGTCATCCATGTAACTGGGGAGGTTGTTCTCATGATTGATTGCCTTCACTGAAAAAAAATGAGTTTGTTTTAATATGAAACTCCTTCTGGTCCTCTTTGTATCAGCCCAAGTTATGGAATGCTGTGAGGAGGTACCCCTATCCCCAAGACTTCTCTAGGGAGAAAAGACCTACCTCCTTAAGTCTTTCCTCATATGGCAAATTTCCAGCCCTTTGATCATCATACTTTTGTATGGATGCTTTCTTTTATGTGGTTACTTATGACAACAACAATTTAAAATTACCTTTTGTATATGAGCAGGAAAAACTTGAAATGCACAATACCAAATATATATATTAAGCAGAGGTGATGGCCAACAAGTGCATTTCTACAATACTTTTTTCCTAACAGTAAATAGTAAAAGAATGCATTTTCAATTTATGTTTTAAAGGTTACTAGATTATTTGTCTGTTCTGTACCCTCAAGGTCAAAACCTAGTAAACTTTCCACAGTGAACACATTTATTTTCCATGTGTTTCATTTCTGTCTATGTCCTGGAAGGGAGGCTGGTTACTGGAATCTGAAGCAAATGAAGATGAAGTTACAGGAGTAAAAAGACAGAGGATCTGAGCTGTTGAAAAGCAATTGGAATTCAGTTAAATTGAGTGCAATTTCTGTGATGGATTTAACTTGCATTTATAAACATGGAAGTTATACTTACTATATGTAAGCAATTCCAAAAGATGGTTCTCAGTTTACTGTTTGTAAAGATGAAGAACTCTGATAATAAAATTACAGACATTCTCATAATAGAAGGGAAACTTTTTTGTTGTGAAGACAGACTTGAAGCCTTTGTTATCCAGCTTTACTCCCATAAATGTGGCTTCTAATTAAAATCTTTTTCATTTGGTGGAATTGTTCGTGGAAAGCAACTGGAAGCAGCCCTAATCTGGAGCATGACCAAAATGAGTGACTAGAACACGTCCGGAGGGTCCATAAGCCATCTTGTATTACATCTTTGGAAGATATAAACAACATAGTTCAATCTTTCAAGCATTTTCAGATCTAGAGGATATTGGGATGGCCATTTATTTCACAGGTCACTTGTTCTGCATTTCAGTGCTGAGTCCCTCTGGTGCCTGCCTGCAGATGAGTGTGTGGAATAAAATGTGTTTGAGGATCCCCCTCTTTGAAGTAGTTCTCAAGGCGGTTTCTCTTCTTCCATAAAAGAAGATAAGGAACGACTCTAGAGTGTATATATATATGTCAGGTATATGGGTATATAAGGTCAGCTACTCCATTTTCTCAGGATATGCAAACTCACCTAGAGCTTCCATAAACATGGGGAGGAGCATTCTGGCACCCCAGTGCAGCCCTAGCCTCAGCAATCCAATACTTTTCTTTCCCCACCAACCTAGCCTTTGTTAACACTTACAGTTTGTCAAGAGAATGGTATGGCAATTTTTTAAATTAACTGTAAACACAAACTAGCCAGAGAAGTTATCCGAATGTTTTATTTGCCATGCTGTACAATAAACTCCTCCCAGTGCTGTATGGCCCTGCTGGGTACAGTGACAGATGAAGTGAAAAGCAATGGTACATTGCTATTTAACTACTGGGGATTTCAGATTCTATAAACACTTTACTGGCATAATTTATGATTTTGTATGCTGCTGTTAGGTATCAACTGCATTCATGACTCAAATGCTTCCAGAAGAAGAGCCATTTTACTGCATTCTGATTTGGCTATGAAACCTGCCTCTCTATCAGTACAGCAGGAAACACATCCAAGAACTATAATGCAACAAGTGTTTCCAAGCTCACACATTTTTACCCCAAGGTAGAAACAAAAATAGAACAGCTTGGTTGCTTGGTATTTTTCTTCTTTTTTTTTTTTTTTTTCTGTGTTCCTACAGAATTTCCATTAGTTTAAAGAACTGTTGTATTTGAGATAGTTGCACTGCTTTTAGCTTAGTTGCACTGCTTTTTAACTGTCAGTTAGCTCAGACACTTGTTTATGAGATCCAGCAAACATTAGACATGACTTTCTTAATATTCAGTTTAAAATAGTTTTTAATTTAAAAACTTCTGGCTCAGACCTTGATTCCTTCAAATAATTATAAATGACTAGAAAAAAATAGTCCTGACACCAAGGAGGAAACTATAAAGCATTTCTGTAGAAAGAGGAATAGAATCTGTATTGTTTAGCCACCTTTTAAGAACACTAGTGAAAATTATGTACACACCCTACCTCTGCCCTGGTAAGGCCAAATCTGGAGTGCTGTTTGGGGATCCATTTTGGGCTTTCCAGTTTAATACAAGGAATTACTGGAGAGCTGTTCCAGCAGGGGACTATAAAGTTGAGTAGGGGTCTGGAGCATCATTTCTGTTATGAGGAGAGGCTGAAGAAATGGTCAGTTTAGCCTGAAGAAGAGACAGCTGAACAGGGATCTTATCAATGTGTACAAATATCTTAAGGGTGGCTGTTAAGAAGATGGGACCAGACTCACTTCAGTGCTGGTCAGTGACAGGACAAGGGATAATGAGCACAAACTGAAATACATGAGTTCCATCCAAATATAAGGAAAAGATTTTTTTCTTTGAGGGTGACTGAACACTGGAACAGGCTGCTGGAGTCTTATCTCTCTGGAAATTTTTAAAACCTGCTTGGACTCAATCATGTTCAACTTGCCACAGCAGTGATGTGGGTTTAAATGATCATCATAGGTCCTTTCTAACCCAAACTCTTCTGTGATTCTCTGATTCTGAATATCTAGTGTTCTTCCTGGAGTGAGATACTAACGTACCTTTACAAGAGTGCCTGGAGAAGGCCTCTTCGGCCGCACTGAAAGGATGGAGTTTTGCAGCTAATACAGACCATTTTCTCTGTTAGACAAGGGCAAATGGTGCATGTTTAGAACAAAGTACTTAATAATAGAACAGTGGCAATGGAGGGGGTGTATGTTAGTTTTGGTGTTGAAGAATCCTTTCCTTGGGCAAGAAGGTTTTCTGACTAAGGGCATTTAGATGGGTCAGCACAAAAACATGGCAACTTAAGAGCCATTCAAGGAGTCATTGTAAACTTTAGACTATTTTTCTGGTCTTCTCAAAACTATACAGCTATGAGAGGAGTAAATGTGAAGCTAGAATGATAATTTTTACAGGATTTTTTCTGTTACGTGACTTCAGCTACATTTTGCCTTCACAGGGTTATTTCAACCACTGTGAATGTTAATGTCTTGTCCACATGTCTTGACAGAATTGTTGCAGTGCACTGCAATATTTTTATTTCAAATGGTATTGTGTGGCAGGGTTCTAGTGTTACAGGTTTGTAGGAGAAAAGTCCTGCTACAGCAGAGAGAGGGGAAAGCCTCTTTGCAAGAGAAGAGCAGTACTACTAGCATACCAAAGCAACAGTGATGTTCTTTCAATGGCCTGTGGAATTTACATCCTCCTTTGTTAGCACCTGCCACTGGTTGCTGTGGCTGAGGCAGGGGAGTGAAGGCATGGTTGCTGTTTTTCCCCATAGCCAGATGAGGTAGCCATCTGTGATGCTAACTTCATAAAGCTATTTAGGCATTCACCAGTGCAGAGCATCAGTCCATCCATTACAGACAAGAAAGAAAATGAAACCAAAGCAACACTATGATCTTTAATCTTTTGTATTTTCTTTCCTTTATTTTTATTAATTTGTACTCTGGTGAAGTTTAATAACAAAATTACTTCAGAAGAGCTGTTATGAGCCCTTTTCAAATACAACCAAACTTCTCTAGTCCAAATGTGCTGTGTTTTCTTTGATTAGTTCTCTCTTTTCCCAGGTTACCCTTGATTATTCACAAAGGACATATTTGTCTTTTACTAGCCATGTTTTTCAATTCTTAATATTCAGTTAAGACTTATTTTTGCTCCCCAACTAGCTTAGTTGTTAGTAGAAAAAGAAATGGGAAATGTAAGCAATGACCTTGATTCCTTCTAAAGCTACTCATACATCTGATAACTGCATTGATAGCTATGATTAACATCCTTTGCTGAACTAGAATCTCACCAAAATGCCCCAGTGCTCTTTCTATGTAGAAATCTTTGTTAAGAACAGGTTTAAGTATTAAAAAAGCAATATGACATGAGCTAGAGTGATGTAGGAGAAGCTGAGGACTGCACTATATGGCAGGGATAATAGTTATTGATCAGAGAAGAGATCAAATAATGTGGTATGAAAATGTTGCCTAGAGTGCCTGGTTTTGCCTTGGAAGTTTATAGTTCATGACTGATTACTCTTACTACCTTCTCACATCTTTACCTGGAAGCATAGGATGTGTGTTTGTTTAATTATTAATATACATTGATAATCATACCTTATGACCTCCAGAATGAGTTGTTGTGGTGTGTTCTGTGGGAAACAAAGGGGTCTGTGGGTTTTTCAGCCAAAAGGGGCCAAAAGGGCTCAAAAGTTGCCACTAGTGTAGCTCTCAACAGCCTGCTTGGCTCATTGTACTGGCCCATTTCACTATTTTAGCTTGCTAGAAATGGTTGTATCCTGTTGTTTGCTCCTGGATTTTTAACCTGTAAATCCCAGATGCAGGTTAACTGCAAGCTGTTTGGTACCTTCTTAGTTGTTGAGAAAGAATGAAATTGCTTAAATTTTTTATAGATACCAGAAAGTATGAAAGGATGTTTTTGTTCAAAATACTCAAAATAGGCGATTTGATGTTATCTGAAAGACATCAAACTTGCTAGTACTTTCAGAGAGATGTAAAGACTGTGGGGACCATATTTTAGGAGAATGGTGATTACACCACTGAGGAGATTTGGATGAAGTTTTTTCATTTTCATTAAAAAGAAAAATGAAACTGAATTTGAAAGACATGGAACTTCAAATAGGTCACAAAGTAAACATAAAGAAAACAAACCAAAACTCCTTATTTTTTAAGATATTTACTCATTTTTATTCAAAAATTTACTATGGAAACAAAATACTCATAGTTTTTTAATAGGGGAAAAGTCCCAGTGAACAGCAAATCAGTTTCTAGGACTACTAAAGCATTTTTGGGAGCACATGTGATCATTTATAATACCAAAGCCATCTTGAAGTTCCTTTTTATTCTTATCCAGATAAACCTTCAGTAAATAGGACTGCATGTTGCCTTTACCTAGAGATCTGATTGTTAGATTAAAAATATGCTTTCAGTAGGGTATACCCCCTCTCCAGGAATACAGAATTGGTTTTTTGTAACAGAATTCCATTTTGAATTCTGGGGAAATTCAGACAAAGATTTAATTTATTTTAATTGTATGTGTCTGTCCAGTGGTATTGTGAAAGCAGACTTTCAAGAGAGTTCAGATTTCTCTCCAGTATTACTATTGTTGTGTCTCAGTTGTGATTTAATGAAATAAGCTGGGTATTTTGATGCAGGTTTTTTTTTTTAGGTTTGGGGTTTTTTTCTTTTTTTACATTTTAAAATGTTTTCAAACTTAGCTGTGATCTCTAAAAAGGCAGTGTTTTCAAACTTTGGATACACCTGTAAGCAAACCCCATTATCTTCTTTTATTTTAGTTATATGCTTTTGAGTATACTTCCACAGTACCAGTATAAATAATAATTCATTTTGAAGGGATGAACAGATATGGAGTTATTGGTTATTATATTCTTTCATTTTTTTGCGTAGTGTTTCTAACACTATGTTTTGGTCATGACAAACATAACTAAGGCAGAGTGAAATGCAATTAAAAAAAAAAAAAGAGAGATGTTCTTGAGCCCCAGTGCTGTCCCACATTGGTCAGAAAACTCATGCAGTCCTGCATTGTGACTGGTGTCCAGAACATTTTGTAATGATGCTGTGATCGTCCGTGTGCTGTAATACTTTCTGACACCCACAGCCAAATGTTACAGCTTCATATTGACCTGAGTGTTTGCAGTGGAGTTATCTTGTCTGTCAACAAATGTGGGCCCATATTATGGATTGTTCTGGACATGTTCACCTTTATCATAGTAATACATTTCTAAGGTCAGATGATGATTTTATGACAGTAGTATGAGATATTTGGAAGCATTCAGTAAAACCTTCCAGCAGCATTAGAAGTTTTTCCTTTTCACAAATCCCTACATTTTGTTACTGCTCCCTTACATGTTAATTCAACTAAACTTTAAAATAGAGTCAGGATTTTCCTTTTGTATTTTTCATCCTTCTGAGACTGGATGTTTCTCTCTTTGAATTCTGTGGTACTTCCATTTATTTAAAGAGCTTATTTAACGTTTGTTTTATTTGGACAGAAGGTGAGGAAATAAGGCGCTAACTAACTTTTTTTTTCCTTCTACCTGCTTATAGTTGTACATCATGTTTCTTTTTGAAAATCATTGTCATATCTACTTAGGAGTAGTTTCTTAGGAGTTTTTAAATAGTTCCTTCTTTTTTATAATGAAATAAAGAGATGGCCAAAAACCTAAAACAAACTAATAAAAATATACTTCCCCTCAGGAATTTTCTATTACATTTAAGCATACAAGATACTTCAAACAGTATAACGTTAAAAGAAAAAATGTACCCTACTGATCAAATGATTCATCCTAATCATTGATATTTTGT
>VWYN01018207.1:22655-34433 GCA_013400075.1 Hippolais icterina | reverse complement strand
AGGCTGCCCACACATACTCCCCAGACAAGGACCCTGCATATTTAAGGACAGTGAAAAAAGGCCTTGAGATTCACCTTTTTTTTTTTTTCCCCCCAGAAATAATATGACTAAACAATTGCACAACTTGGTGGTATGTATTTTCCTGTCATGTGTAAGGAAAACAATTAGTATGCATAAAATTGAAATAATAAAATAGGATGTTATAAGAGAAATGTAAATTGCAAATACTGCAATTTCCTGTATCAGATGATAACCACATTAGCATAATATTTTGTTCATATATTTGCAAGAAATGTCCTTGAAACCTGCTTATTGAGTTATTTATTCTATTGCCTACTAAACTAACTTGCTGTCTCATGAAGTTGCTCCGCTTCCTAATTATTCTGGTGTATTCTCCTACATTATTCCGGTGGTGGCTCAGACCTGACCTGCCCACTTCCTTACATTAGCTAATGGCTTGGTAAGCTCTTCTTACAGTAAAATCCTTTTGTGGCTGGTGTGGAATCACAAGGTCTCTCTTCCTCCTTCTTAGTCAAATGTCACTGTGCTCAAAGCTGTGTTATGTGACTGCCCAATTTTACAGACAGACCTGTAGAAATTTTTATTGCAAGGACTTGGTGAAGGATTGCAGTGGAAATGTATGAACTTGAAGCAGGACAGTAACTAGGATAGAGCCTCTGTTTAAAGTAGAAAAGGGTGCAGACAGAAATTGAAAACCCAATGACTACTCACTTTATGAGCAGCTGGGAGCAATTGTAACGAATGCTAACTAAATAATCTGATATCTAAAAAATCTGAGGGTTTTAGAAATTTTGGAGTCTTAGGGAGATGCAAGAGTATAATCAATCTCTTGCAAAAGAGGTCAAAAATTAAGTGATCAAAACTTCTGGTCTGCCACAATATTTTTGTTGTTGTTCATTATGGAAGTACAACTGAGTCAGTGTAACTTGCTCACTTTGCCAAAAGAAAGTAGATCAGCAAACCATAACTACAAATCAACAATGGTTCACATAAATTTAGCCTTTGTATGTATATGTAGCTTTTATATGTACTCCTTCATTGTCTGAAGCTTACTACAAGCCTAAAAACTGTGAGAGAATAAATGGGAAAATGATACAGCAATACATTATAACACAAGTCCATGCTGAAAAAAACCAGATGCAGAGGAAGCTGTTGATCTACATTTATCACTGTTGACTGAAATTTAATTTAGCTAAATCAGTGTGAGGTAAATCACAGTGAGAGACAGAAGGCATAATGATGAACATTACAGATCTACCTCAACTCTGACAGTCTCATTCTCTGCCCGCTTTGGCCCATTGTTTTGAGAGAGCTCATACAGAGTTTCAGACAGGTTGGTTGGGTTTGCTTGAATTAGTATGGTGTCTGAATTTACCACAGTTAGTTGGCTTTGCTGTGGAGTGCATGTGGCACATTCCCACAAGCAGTTACTCTCACTGGTGCATAGGAGATGCCTTCCAGTTGATGATAGTAAACTCATCTTCTAACTCTCTGTCACATAAAACTTCCTGCATTTTTAACAGGACATGCTGAAGGTTCAAATTCAGGAGAAGTTCAAATTCAGAAGTCAGCCTAGGCATTTTAATTTTTTCATCTTGATCCTGAAATACCATTGCCTAAAGCAGCATAATTATATGAAGAAACCAATGCAAACACCTTGAATCAGTAGGACAATTTAGAAGTGGGCAAGAAATTTAATGCCGTGCACTTGCATGTTTTAATTTAAGTAGGATGTAGCTCCTGCACAGCCTATTAATCATCCTGTGTGTTAGAAGAGCAGACATTATCTGTTATTTGTGATTTTTTTTTTTTACATGTTAAATAGGGGGAAAAAAGAGCATCTCTTTTACTCACTGGTTTTGAGAATCTGTTGTAGTATCACTTTGAACTTGTTTGCCTTCAAATGGCATGCTTCATGTTTAATAAACAAATTCTGTCTGTGTCACCAGAATTATCCCTGTTGTAAACATGTTAGTTTGGTGACTCCAGTTAAATAACACTTGAATTTCGGATTTTGTATTAGTTGTTTATGGTGTTTTAGTTTGCTACTGTCTCAGAGAATTAGTCAACGAGGTTTTATTGACCAGTTTTTTATCCTTATATATCTTGATAAGACTTGAGGTATTGCCAACCACTGTTTTAGTTTCCTCACCCTTATCTTTTGCCTCGTAAATTAATTTCCTTAGTTACTTTAAAAGTTCTTATTCAGTGTTTGTAAAAGTAACACCAGGAGAAAGTGGAATAAGGTTAGCTTTTTTGAAGAAGAGACATCTCAGAATGCAAAACAAATTATTATTTGGACATTGATTGTTAGACTTTTTTCTTTTAAGTTGCACCTTGATTTCATTGATGGAATTTACTATTTTATGAAAAGCTGAGGTAATCTTCCTTTTAAAAATGAAAGGGGAGGTAGGCATAGCTGGCAAGCTTTCATCCTGAATGATATGGGAAATAGAAGAAATTGAATAGGAAAGTAGTAAGCTATCTCTGACACATCCTAGGAAATGGAAATAATAGTAGCATTAATACTCCTGAACCATAGTGGTCATGCGCACCTGTTTAGTATGGAAAAGTTCTACTGGTTTGAAATTCTGTTTGAAATAAATGTGATAGAGATGGGTATGGTAGCATTTAGCAACAGATGGAATTGGCTGCAGTTAATTTCATCTAACCTCTCCACATGTTTGTTAACTTCTGCAAGACTTCCCAGGACTGAACCTCTCTAGGGCTTTCCCAGGATTACTGTACTTTGTACTGTACTACTGTTTCCATCCATTTCTACATATCATGGAATTTGTGTACAAACTCAAGATATTTTAGAACACAGATTCCAGACCAGCCAACCCTAGATTCATCTTGAGATTCTCTGCAGAGCAGAGCTTCTGATCTGAGTGACTTAAATAGCTCCCTGAATCCATTAAGTTGTAAGTATAAGATTTTGTCTGTTGTAAGACTTACTTCACTGTGCTCTGGCTAAAAGACATATCCTGAAAAAAATACCTTATTATTTAAGTTGGCTCACTTAATTTCCTTTTAGTAGTAGACTCTTTACAGCACAGAACATAAAAGTGTTGAGAAAAAAATGAAACTGAAATAATTTAATTAAACTTAGGACTATCTTTTCCTCACACCCCTTTTTATGGTTGTCATTAATATTCCTGCAGAGTTCCTATAGTTAAAGAAGCAAGATGTGAATCCAGGAATTTAAAAGAAAGTAATCTGCAGGAAGAAACTAGAGTTTCAAATGGTTTTTGCAGATCAGAAGTGTATATTTAACAGACATTTAAGCTTTGCCATTTCTGGAGGGGATGGTGACCCTCTGTGTTTGGAGCCGACTGGAAGCTATGTCTGCAGAACATGCAGCAACAAAATGCAAGACCATTTTGCTCAAATTGTGACTACATGTGAGACTTTTATCCAAAAGCTAAGTGATCAGGCTAGGGACAGCTAATGCACTACTTTGGGTGACTTCCAGGGAGCAAGGATTGTCTTTGTTAGCAGTCCTGGTCATTTAGAGTTTTATTCTAAAAGCAATTACCTAATCAACTTCTCTCTCAAAAACAAGGAACTATATATAAAAATAGCATGAATATTTGTGTGTCTCTCTGCATACATACATACATACACAAAACCCTTGTGTTCATGTATACATCAATTCTCTTGAATAAATTATGACATATAATTGTATTGTACATATTATTAAGACCAAAAGAAAGGAAGAAATATTTTGTTAAAAGAAGCATGAGAGTAAGGCATAGGTGGGGTTTAGTCCATCTATTCCTTCCAGATTAAACTTCTGGTTCTGTTTGAATGCTGATCTGTGCACTTATGCTACCAGAATGGGTTACTTGAAAGATGCTATCACTTTAATTTCATTATTTTCTCTTGCTGTGACTAGCTCTTAATGTTAAACATTTAGTATCTTTTCCGTGATGAGCACTATTGCAAATATTGAGAGCAAAACTAAGCAAAAATTTATAGAAGTTAACCTGTAACAGGAAATCAGTTTTTACTCTCTTGTAGTTTTTTTATACACTGTAAGTTTTTGCAGAGAACTGATCCATAATAACACATGCCTTCCCTGTGGTGGTCCTGTGCTCTAGCTTTAACTCAAAGGACAACTATAAAAACTGTTCTGAAAAGCCTTTGTTAGCAATGATACACTGTTTATATTGTTCCTGAAATGCACCTGTTACTGTGAATAACAAATCGAGCTCTCAAGCATGGTGAGATTTTATTGTGTTTTGTCCTGTTAGCTGAACCATCTTGGACTGACTTGTTTACTCCAAAAAACATTCCAGCTTGTATACTCCAACAACTTCCAAGATAAATGGGTTGCAGCTACATAAATGAGTAAAAGCTAATGTGATTGTGTCTGTGCTAAAGCACATAAGGGACAAAAAATATAATTTTGACATTTCTGTGTTATCAAACATGATGAAGTAAACCATATTAAAGAGAGATGACACTTGTTAAACTACTTTTTAATATTTATTTTAGGAAAAGCACACTCTTGATATGGGAGACTTCGAATGACATGGTAGCTAGGAGGAGGACAACTCTAGTACTCAGGAATGCAAAGAATTGCTTCCAGTAAGGCTATTCCACAAAAATGCTGAAGCTGTTGCTGTATTTAGAGAAAAATTATTTCCTGCAAACTCAATCTGAAATGTATGAGATGTCTACTTTATCTAAAAGGGACTGCTTTATTTGAGTCATGTTGGTGCTAGTTCTGTTAAACATTTCCTAAATCAGCCTTTTGGGAAACTTGTCTCCAAGCATGTTTATATTCAAGTTGCTGAAGTCTATAGTTGCATTTGAGAAGTTGAGTACTCTACTGCTTTCATGACAGCCTAGTTGCTGAGCAAATGGTTAATAGTGATTTATTGGTTAGAGTAGAGGAATTGGCTTGAGCAGGAGAACTACAAAATAGTCAATCTGTTTTCATAACCTGTTTTCATAACTTCTGAAACAATGATAGATGGGCAGTATTGTTAAAACTGAATGAATGGTGGGTAGAGCTGTTTTGGACAATACCAGGTTAGCTGTGTTAAATCTTGTGTTACTGGATTGAGAATAATTTGGAAGCCATTCTGGGGCCTGGGGAAGAAGCTGGGAATACATATGACAGTTACACAAGCAGTCTGTTACTGGCAAAGCTTGAAATATCTCTGCATTGGGTTGTCCCTGACCGATAACTAAGCACCCACCAGCTGCTCACTCACTCCCCTCTCCTCTTCCACTGGGATCAGAGGAGAGAAATACAAGAACAAAAGTGAGAAAAACTTAGATTGTAATAAAGATAGTTTAAAAACCAAAGGGAATAAGTTAAATTAACAAGTGGTGCAAAGTCAGTGACACACCATCTCCCACCAGTAGATCAAGCTCCAGCTGTATAGGAAAGATCAAATGCACAGGTTTTACTGCTGGGCACAGCATTGTATGGCAAGAAATATCTGTTTGATGAATTCTGATCAACTCCAAACATCTTCCTTAGTCCTAGTCTACTTATTGAGGGTGCAGAGTGAAGAACAG
This sequence comes from Hippolais icterina, assembly GCA_013400075.1. Lineage (NCBI taxonomy): Eukaryota > Metazoa > Chordata > Aves > Passeriformes > Sylviidae > Hippolais > Hippolais icterina. The sequence continues at coordinate 28,877 of VWYN01018207.1, read as the reverse complement.
AAAGGTCTTGATTCCCTCACTGCTCAGCAGGAGCTGAAACATTGGAATGCTACCAACATGGTTTGGTGACAGATACAGAGAACAAAACCATGTTGGCTGCTAGGAACAGTCCCAGATGGATCCACTAAAATCTGCAGTATCTAAGAGAATAAAAATACATTAAAATAATTTTTGAACAACTGTACCAGCTCAGTGAAATTTGGGATACTGAGAAGACGGTGTTTGGGTATGGAAAGGATCATGTTCAGATTATACTCTTAGGAAACAAGATACAGTCTTTGCTTCCTGAGAATACTGATTCTGTTCCAGTCCATTGTGTATGAACAATACAGGTGCTATTTTTCTGTACAACAATTGTGAACTTGGAGAATTGTATAAAATATCTGTTTTCTGATGTAATAGATCTTACTTGTTTTTTCTTTATTTTTCAGAAGATTTTCAAATTTTCCATATGGCCCATAGGACAGGGTCACAGATTTTTTTTTTTTCCAGTACCTATGATGCTTCAGAGGAAGAGAAGGAAGCAGTGAATATAAACCTTAGGTCACATCTTTATTTATCAGCTGAAGTGACTTAAAAAATGGCTTCTATAGTTTGCCTGTTAAGGAAAACATTAAGATATTTGACTCAAATATATCTATGAAATGCAACATTGTAATATTCCACTGTGCATTACTATTAATGCTTTATGTGTTTTTGCATCAGCCACCACAACTAAGTGAGAAAGTAGGAGTTTGTTCTTAATGTCTACTTTTTATTTAGTTAGCTGTGGCAAATGCTTGCTCTGTGTCTGTAATACGTGGTTAACTCAGAACTTCATCACCTTTTATCTAATATGGGTTTAAATAAGCAAAAGTTACAGTTTCAATAAGTTAAATATTTCAACTCTCAGACATTTATATAGCAAATTTTCATGTCCACTCAGGAGTAGTGTGAGTAAAAGTTAAATATCCACAAGCTTCTTGCCAAATTATGCATATCTGAAAATTTTAGGTTGCCAAGTAGCTATAGTAAGGATAACATGGGGTGAATGCGTGGATATCTGTAGCTGTAAGTAGCTTGGAGTAATGGTAAATAGAAATGGCTTTGTGTCTTGATTCGCTGATTAGTGAAAGACTGTCCCCAAGAGTTGTCATAGCAGCTGTGTTTCTCATCTAAACAACGTTGTATCAGTGTGCATACAAGTATTGTCACTGACTAGCAGTCCTGCTAATGGAGTGCTTAGGGAGGCTGACCAGGTTCCCAGCTGACCTTCACTGAAAAGTACTAGTATAGCTATGCTTTTGGGGTTTTTTGTTTGTTTGCTTGTGGGCTTTTTTACTAAAAGTTACTGAAATAGATTTGTCCTAGCTATGAAAGCTGGATTTTTTTGTGTTTTCTTTTAACCCATTCAAGGTTTAAAGAACCTTGGTTAAAAGAACCAAGGTTATCACCCTGCTCTTTGGCTTGATTATGAAAAGAGTAATTTTTTAAATCCCTTTTGCCTTGTAGGTTAATCTCCGAGCCACTGATGTGAAGCTTATGCGCCAGCTCCTCCTCATCAATGAAAGTATTGAATCAATCAAGTGGATGATTGAAGAGAAAGCCATTGCCAGCAGAGGCAGCAGTTTGAGTGGAAGCCTGTGCAGCTTGCTAGAAAGTCAGGAGACATCTCTCCATGGCAGCTGTAGCAGTTTACAGGACTGTAGTGATGGACTGGATGGAATATCAGTGGGGAGTTACTTGGACACCTTAGTGGATGATGTCCCTGGTCACCAAACCCCGTCAGATATGGACAAATTCAGTGATTCTTCTGTCATGGAGGACTCACAGTTTCTGCATAAACATCCCAAAATTGATTCTGATGAGTACTACTGTTTTGGTTAGTAAGAACAAGTTCCAGTGGGACACAAATGCACTTGTATTTATCCTTTTTCTTTGCTGCTATTTTATTTCATGTGCAAAACCTCCCAAAGTTCTCTTGAGAGTATAATATGATAACTTCAGCTCTGTTGCATAACTTTTCTTTTGCTTCTAATGCATTTTCTCCTTGATGGGTTAGGCTTTTCTCCTCCTCTTCCTCCTCACATTTTCTTAATTTATTGTCACAATCTTTTTTTTTTTTTTATTATTATTTTTTTACAATGCTGCATTTACGAGTCTGTAAAAGTGGTGAAGAAGAAGATTTATCTTTAAAATGAAACATCAGGGAATGAGAATAACAATTTTGTATTTGTTGTCAATAAAATATCTTGTGATAAATATATATTGTCGTAAATTTTCTTGACTATAAGGTCTAGCCTTTCCAAAGATACTGTTCTTACTGAGCCTTAAATCTGAATTTTGGAAATACATCTACAAAATAATTTTCCTAAGCAGTGAAATTTGATTCTGTTAAGCTGTCTTTATTTGAAATATAAAGTATTCTTAACTTTTCTGTGTGGCGTTTCTTCCATTTTCCAAATGAAACAAACCCCTCACAGAAAAGTTTAGAATACTTTATATTTCTTCTTGTCTCTTGTGTAATTTTGATGTTAAATTCTGCTTCTAAATTGATTTTCCTTTAAATTCAGCAGTGTTTACCTGCTTCTTCTTTCCTGTTTTACAAGTAAGAGTTTGCCTTAACTTTTTCGTGCCTCAACTGATGCAGTTGAGATCTGCAGCTAATCAGTTATATTAGAAGTAGCTGAGAAGTAAAACAATAACTGTTGTACGTAGTCTCTGGCTTTGAGGCTGCCCTTGTCCCTGCTTTTGTGCAGATTAGGAGATAGATTTTTCTTTTAAGTGCTTCAGAATCATAAGAAACCCCCCAATATTTTATCCTTCTACAGTAAGAAAAAAATTGGGATAAAAGAACATAAGATTGAACCAGACACTCTAACAGATGATGAATGTATATTTCCAGCATACAGACAGTGAGGTGTTGATACTTACACATCATCTAAAAGTGTTCTGTTTCACCAAGTTTGACAGTATTCCTATTTCCAGTGAAGGCATAAAATTCGCTCACTAAAGTAGTGTTTACTAAATATAAGGCAGACTCCCATTTAAAAATTATTGCACATATTCTGAAGGAATACACGTACATGAAGCAGTTGATGTATGTGGGTTTGGTTCATTCTGGATAGTCCAATAAGGTTCTGCTTATACAAGCCATATTTCCAGTCTTGTCCAGTCTTGAGCAACATCAAGTGTGAAGGTAAAAAATTGAGAAATTGAAAGTGGTAATTTGTGCTTTGTGACCAATTCCATTACTTCTCAATACACAGAAGATAATCTGTGTCTCCCAGAATTAAAAAACAAGACATATACTTGATTTGGTCATCATGATATATCAGATAGAGAGATAGTGAAGAAATGTTTTGTTGCTAAAAATGAGCCTTCTCAGTTCTACTTCTGAGATCAACCTGGGTATTGCAGGTAGCTTGAAGGAAAATGAGGCAAGCCCTCAAAGAGCAATGCTGTGCTGATCTAACTTTTCTAGGGTTTATTTTAATTCCTACTGCAGCTTATGACTGCTGCTTAAAAAAATAAAGTCTTAAGAAAAAAACTTGGCAAAAAATTTTTCTTAGGGTGACAGTTAGTAGAATGTTGACTGGGAATTCAAAATAGATTTTATTATTTTCAGTTATTTTGATCTAGTAAACAGAACTAGCTTGCTAATATAAAAGCATGACTCTTGAAAGTTTTTCTACCTTTATTGCTTGGCATGGAAGTTGAACATCAGGATGTATACGCTCGCTAAATCAAATGTGAATGTGCAATATACAGTCTTTCCTTCTCCAACTGAAGTTTTAGGCAGCAGGCCAACAAGTACATAATTTTTTTCACTATGAAGAAAACAAAAGAATATTCTTAACATACCTTCTCAAATATCAATCTATGCTGAAATTACTTGAAGGAAAATACGAGCTGTAGCAGCCACCTGTTTACTCACAACTGTAACACTGGATAAAGAGTAACTTAATCAGTGATAGATTTATAACATTAAGTTTTAAAAGTCCATTTAAATGAGAATCAGAGCTGGGCAAACAAAAATTAAGAGCTATTAGAAGCTTTTATTCATCTATATCTCTAAACTGGAAGTGGAGAAAGAGTACAAGTGCCAAAGATGTCAAAAGACTGCTAGAAGGAAACAAGTGTTTCCAGGTGTTGTGTTTCTGATATCCAAGAACATGAACACCTTGGTTTTTAATTTTTGAAACATAAAAGCTTTCAAGATTTAGAGTGACTTGTATTTCTTAATTGGAATTAACAGGATTTCATAGTCAAAAGATAATCATATACTCTTGGCTTGCCACTTAAAGACAGACATGAAATTTGAATATCTCCTAAAATTAATCGAATAACTTAAAACTGAACTACAACTTGACTGTTTAGACAGTGGGAAATTCAATGATCATTAAAAAACTATTCCTATTGGCTTGTTAACTTTGCTTTTAAACAGCTTATGTATTTTTTCCCAGCTTCCTGTTTACCTGATTGACCTTGGTCTTGCAAAATCCTTGTGTGGCATAAAGGAATCCAGATGCCCTCTTCCAGCATGGACTTCCTTTTAAATTTTTATCTGTTTTACAGAATTAAAGAAAAAAAAAAAAAAAAAAAAAAAAAGGATTGCATAAAACAGGGCTAAGTATCTGAAAGCACTTGATAAAGCTATGTCTGTTTCAAATGGATAAAAGGAACAGCATTTTAAAAAAATTAATAAATAGTAAATATTATTTATTCTGTGTCATTTTCTATCACCTTTGCTCTTTTGAGACTTAGCTTGCTTTCAGGAATGACAAACAATTTCAAGACACTTGGTAAAATAACAGAAGATGAGCAACACCCAGTCCATTCCCATTTCTGTACCATTGAAGTTTTGTCTTTGAAAAACATTCTGCTGTGTAAGCTGTAATTCACAGACAATAAGGGACACTCAAAAATAAGGTAAATTTAGTACACTTTCTGGTTTAGGATGATTTTTTTCCTGCTAATGGGAACCAGTTAGTACATGGATGTCCTCTGGTCCACAAAAAAACTGTTGAAGGAGGGAAAAAGAAAAAAAAGCTAACATTTTCACATCTGAAAACTGGGACTTTAAAGATTCTGCCAAGATAGTCTATGACATTTTGAGGCACTTTCAAAAGAGCAATTAAAATTCTTTGAAATCTCCCTGCCAGCTGCCAAGTCTAGTATTGATCTCAAGATTGCATTGGCTCATGAGCAACCAAGTAGGAGCTCTTGAATTACCCATCAAGAGGCTGGAGACATTGCACTAGGAGACCAATGACAGAAAAGCATGTCTGCCTTTGGAAGGTGAACTGTCATTATCTTATAATAGAAACAAGATGCTTCGAAAATACAGAAATCTGGTGTATCTTCTTAAAGCAAACCCTGACTTTTGAAGGGAGTGGTTAAATGCTGGAAGTGCTATTGAATCATTTGAAGTTTAAAAAATCTTTCTCTGCATTTCTCTTTGAAAAAGAGAACTGGTTAGTCAAGGTGGGTGAACTCTGAAATAATGTCTGCTAGCTGCATCTGGTATAACCCTATGTAGTCAACTGAGAAATTGTGGAGGTTTTGTTTAATAATCTTAGAAAGTTACTAAGCTGTAGAAAAAGCTTGTGCTAGTATTTTTTGTCTTGCCAACACTTCTGAACCAAGTATAAAAGATGTGTCTTTGATATAAAGAATTAGCATATATCAAATAAACATGAGATCAGTAGAAACCATCAATCACCTTACAGCAAAGGCTTTGTTTTGCTTTAAATGCACTTAGAGCAAGTTTGTCTTTCTCAGAATACCTATGAATTTACTATAGAAACAGTTTAAAAGCATCCTACCCTGAAACAAACAGAAGCTTTTCCCTTACATAAATTAAAAAGAGATTTATGCTGCCTGCACTTGACCTTCCCATTGGCCAGAGATTGAATTTCCTTACTAACTATGTCTGAAGTAAAAACAAAACAATTTCTTTCTCCCACCATGGAATTTTCTCAGCTATGGCATACCACCAATTGGGTAAGCAATCTTTATGAAGTCCTTTTAGAAGCCTACTCTTCCAGCAAACATGTCTGTTCTTCCTTATAATCTTGCTTGGTTATGTTGACTGGATCTCAAAAGAAGGATTTTTGGTAAGATATATTTTTTAGTTACAAATACCTGATAATAAATTCTGGTAACAAATTTTTTATTGAGTGCAAGGAGAGTAGGGTTGATTTTGGTTATTTGATGGTTTTTTTTCTTTTGTTTTTTTTT
>VWYN01018207.1:0-22628 GCA_013400075.1 Hippolais icterina | reverse complement strand
TTTTTTTTAAATTTTTTTTTTTTTTTTTTTTTTTTGTTTTTTTTTTTTTTTTTTTTTTTAAAGCTGGCTGGAAAAACAAGTTGGTATTCCTGAGCAGTTTTGAAAATTTTTTTCCATCATTTTTTGACATTGATAGGGAGAGAGAGCAGCAAGCTTGAGCCCAAAGGTTTGAAATCATGCTTTTACCAGTGCACTTATTCTCAGAGCAAATTTGTCAGCATTGCTGGGTCCAAAATTTTACAGCTAACAGATATAACTTTATAATAATTTTAAACCCTTTCACGCGATGACGCCATTACTTATCTTCTGGAAAACTGTAAGACCGTGAAAACCTTTCAAATTTAGAAAGGATACTGGTTTGATTTTTTGAAAGAAAGTGTTATTGTTAGAATTCACTAAATAACGAATTATGAACTCAAAGAAGAAAATGCAAAATAAAAGTAAAAATATTTTTGTGTTAGATTTGTATTGTAGTACCCTGAGTTTCTCTTCAATCTTGTCAGAGACTGTTTATCTTCAATGCATGTTATATCCCTAAAGAATAAAAAAAAAAGTTTACTTTTTTCAGATATTATTATCTGAGGCTTTTTCAGAATTATTTAAAGTTGTAAAAACATTAAAACAATGCATGAAATACTAAACTAAAAATAGGTTAAAGATTTAGAAATTATAACTTTAACTATTTCTTGTTGGTAATATGGCTATTGCTACTAGTTTCATTTTAAAGAAAGAAAATCTCTTTGGGGCTCCAAAAATACTATTTTATTTGCATTCCAAGTACATTTCCAAGAACCAACACTACAGAAAGAGAACAATAAATGCTATCTGCAAGATAAGTTGAAGAAAAATCACTTGGTTAATTCTTTGTTCAAGCTTTACTGTCAGAAGTGTTCCCATCATCTTAATGGATGAATGTCTAAACAATAGCATGGATCTTATCAGGCAAATCAGAATTAAGCAATACAGCATAAAGAAGTATTTGTAATAAAGTGATAGTGCTTCCCTTTTAGGGAGAAAAAAAATACAAAAGACACCACAAAAAAAAAAAAAAAAAAAAAAACCAAAAAAAAAAAAAAACAACCCAAAAAAACAAACCAATGACATTTCTCTAGGAAAGGAAGGGAGACAGAAACAGAGTAGTTATTTATACACCCAGTTCTGTGTGCATTAAAAGAATATGGGATCTCAATATGTTAAGGACAAATCTGACCCTATGGCCAGGCTTGTAGGAGGCAGCATAAATGTTTTATACATAGAAAACAAATCTGAATACTTCCTCTGCATTTTCAATTTACTGAATTCTACCTAAAAGTGTTTGTTATACCAAGGGAAAAAAAATATGAACTGGGCTTTGGGAGTCTGGTTTTCCAGATTGCTTATTCTATCCTTAAGATATACTGATTTCCAGAGAACTGTTCAAATGTTTGAAAAAAACCCTGCTACAGTTATATTAAAGTAGTGCATGAATATAAAAAGCTATTTAAGAGTAGTTCATCTTTATTTTTTTCCTGTTCATTTTCTGAGAGCCACTTTTTTCTAAAAGGCAGGCTTTTCCAGTGAATATGAGAGAACTTTCATATTATGTATATATTTTACAATCCAATTATTTAGGCAAAGTTATTAACTGCCCAGTTGATACCACAAGTGATCAAATTAGGGAGAACTTCTTCATCTTTTGTGCATATCTGAGAAGTTTGATTGCTCAGACCATTTCTTTCTCTCAGAAATACAGTGCCCTTTGTTCCTGACAACTGGCTATCACAGTTTGCACAGTCAAGTAATCCTAAAAATATTTTGATGAGAGGGAAGGAGAAAAGTAATTAAATGCTCCTCGGTTCTTGCACAGAGAAGCTCTGTTTGGAACAGTAAAATAACTCTTAGGACAAATATGGCTTTCATTGTGCCACCCCACCTCCCTGTTGTCTGAATCAATGTAAATATTTGCTTCAGTCCATGAAGCTACCCAGAGTCACTGCTGGGTCACTTTCTTTCTGTTATTCAACATGCTGATATCAACACAGAGATTTTCAGAATAAGTCACAGGGCTGAATGGGAAGCTACCAACTTGTTTAATCTTCACATAAAACTGATTGCTCTTCAGCACACCATCATCAGGAAAGGTAGAGTTGAGAAAGCTTTCAGATAGTTATGCTTTTTTAAAAAAACAATGTAAACCTAGGGTTTTCAGTCTTATAATTCCATTTGTCTTATAGTAGCTTAAATTACTCTGGCTGCTGATGAAAGTTGAAGGATGAGTTTCAGTTTGTAAGAGGAAGACTGATTTATTGATGACCCTTTACACAGAAACACATATAACACAGAAAGATACTGTCAAAAATCTTATGAAAACGTTACCATTATACTTTTTGCTCTGAGAGGATTTAAAATTTAGAATGTTCCCCTGGATTTGCTGAAGGACAATTTTTTTCCTTCTTTTTATCTCAGAGAGAGAATATAAGCTATCCAGGCAGTGCAGTTTCTTGGTGAAGTGAAGCACACAAATGAGAGAGTGACTGAATTTGGATGGAGTATTTGAATAAACAGATTATGCCACTGATCCCCCTTAAGTATGCACTAGCAAAGGTCCCGGAAGACAATTACATTCTGATTGGTTTCCAGAGGTGAATCTTACAAACAACAGGGAATTTGAAACAGTATTTATGGAGACTTCCTTATGGGCAATTGTTTGGTTGTAGGGGTTCAGTTGGGGGGTGGGGTTTGGTTGCTTGGGTGTTTCTTTTCTACCCTGTATAATGGTAAGATAAAAAACTTGTATTAATCTGTGCTTTAGGAAATCAAATACCTTCTCCTTTTCTGTCTCCGCTCTCAAGTGTTTGGCAGTTAGAACCACCAAGACATTCTCTGACTAATGCTAACACCATCCCAGAGTTGGACTTTCTGTTAAAATGCTGGCGTTTCTGTACCTTTAAATAAGCATGCATGAAATACTTTTGTATGCACTTGAATTTCCATGGTAGGAAATCAACTTGAACCAGTTTACTAAGGAAATCAATCCTAGACCAAGTTTTCCTTACATTTCTGCATAATATAAATTCTTTTGTTTTGGTTTGGTTTGGTTTTTGTTTTTTGGGTTTTTTTGGTAGTTCCCTTTTCCATAATGTAATAAATCTAGGATATAGTGAATTATAGGGTGGGAAGAGGGGGAGGGGGCTTCCTGACCTTTTTCATTTGGGCCAAGAAAATTCTGGCAAGGCTTTTAAATCTTTGTTGCTATTTCTTAAAGATGTTAGAATTATTTAGAAAGACAGATTTACTATTCTTTTTCAACACGCTAAAAAATAGTATAGGACTTCACAGGCAGCCTCCAAAATTTCAGATCCCTTATCATGGCAATCAGGGCAGTAAAAGAAACAAGTTTGGTTTCCTCCACATTTCTAAGTGGATGAAAATCTTGACATTATTACATGAATATTTAAAGCCTGAATTGCCAGTTTTGCCATGACATCAGGCTCATAAACCACTGACAGGGTAAACACAACCTATTGACGTGTTTTAAGACTAGGTGGCATATGACCTAGCCTGGGAAATGCTTTCAGTGAGGCATCCTGGGAATGGCTGATCTGTGCTACAAATCCCAAACTGAGTTTTATGTTTCTATACTGATGAATATTAATTAGTAGGACCTGAGGTGGTATCTGGAATGTACAGTACACAGAGGACTGTACCATTGGAGACTGTCATGAACAATGTACAATTCATTAAATTTATTAATGCTCTGTTTCCCCTTCAGGCAAATCATTTCATCACTGTGTGATAATAAAGGGCTTCAGTCAGACAATTTTGACAAATTTGACATGTTATTGAACAGAAGCCATATAAAAACCCACAGCTTGCTGTGCTGGGTTTTCTCACAACCAGGCCTGGAAAAGGAACACACATTTCTCTCAGCACCAGGTTATTTTATGCAAAACTTAAAGAAGGTGTTTGTATAATATTAAAGAGGACTGTTTAGTGAGAAAGATTAGGAGCTGGAGAGAGAGAGGAGTTATACCATAGCCAATGTCAAAAGATGCTGTGTCATGTACTTTCCATATGCTGGTTAGGAACCAAAATCACAAAACAGGATCAGACATGAAAGACAGGAACTGGCAAAACAATCACATCTCTGCTCTATCTCCACTGCAGATCTCATGGATATATGCACTCACAAGACATCATTCCTTTTCACAGGCTTTTTTCTAAACATGTAGGGGATAATTCCACGAACCACTTAAAATGCTACATCTTGTTTGTCTCTTCTATCTCTTGTCCCAGGCTACTTTCCTTTTTCACCTTGAAAGAGCCTGGGAAAGAAGCTTAATCTCTATCTTTTAACACTCAGACAAGGAATCTTGGCAGAGAAAGAACTGGCCACTACTCAACCCACCTTGTCCTATTAGAACTGCACTCCAGGCTTTACTAGCTGCTGATTCATGTTAACCAATATAGTAAACAGAACTTTATTAGCCAAAAAGTGGTGAAGGACAAAGTTTAAAGGTTTATAATTCCTTAATTCAGGTTTATAATTCCTTAATTCAGCAACAGTCTCTATTCTGCTTTTGTTTCAGCAGCTTGTATACAAAATACATATTGTATCAAAATATCAAAATAGCAGGTCAGAAAGTTTAGCCTTTCCCACAAAGAAATTAAAATAAATTTAAAAACAAACTAACAAAGAATTCCCTATGTTTTTTATATGGAGCAATAAGGTACAAAGGTTTATCACTTTTCCTTGATAATGAGAGAAGTTCAAAGTACAGTTTGGAATAGAGCCCAGAGTGCCTAAGTAACATAACTTTATCAGGGGCTACCTTTTTATTTTGACAAAATATTGTTCTCTGCTATAGGTATCTCATCTTCAATGCCTGATGGCTTTCAGCCTGTAAGGAAAAAATAATTGTATATGTCTTCATGTTTTTCTATGAATTTTATGCTTTAAATGTAGAATTCTTGGACAGTTAGCCTCGTCTTGGAAATTTTGTTCTGTGTACACATTCATTGTTTAGTATTATTAAGCATTTGCTATTTACAATTTAAAATTGTCTTAAATTACTTTAAATTAATGATTAATCTATTTTTTGAGTTTCTAATTTTCATAACTCTAAAGCATGGACACTCTTTTCTCTTTCATTGACCTAATTGAATTTAGATAAGACTTAGAGTGTCATTTTCCCCTTTAGCTTCATTTTCTCTTCAACCGAGAACACTCATTTTCCACAGTGATAGGAGACTTCCTTTCAAACTTTTGGAACAATGCTTTTTTGGATTTTTTTTTTGCGTTTTTGAAAAAGAAAAGAACATATGAATAATATTTTGCAAATTTTGCAAATCAATCAGCACTTTAATTTCATTTTAGAAATGTTTCCCAGGAGGAACATTTGCTACAGTAATAAGCTCAATCATTAAGATGCAAATACAAGAAAATCTAGTCTGGAAAACAACTGGATTTCTTGACACATTAGGCAAAGTGGGAAGAGCTTACTCTATGCTGCAGCATAATCTTCTTTAAGAAAAGGGCAAAGGAGTATTTTATCTGTTTTACCTACTTGCCCCTAGCTATCCTGGCAGTTCAGCAGGGTAGAAAAATTTGTGAGAAAGTTCTGACAGACTTTCCAAACAAACATTACAAAGCTGATTTGTAGGCAGTCTCTGGCAAACCAGTTTCCTACAACCCTTCTACAAGCGTAGGCATTCATTAGGCATTCACTTCAGTAAGATATTTAAGTATGTGGTTGACTTCAAGTGAGTGAGTAATCTCATTGATTTCAATAGGGCTATTCATGTCCTTAAATGCCCGGCTGAATCAGGAACTAATTCCTTCTGGTTATCCTTTGAGCCTGCACAGAGACAACTCTGTGCAGACACAGAATCTCTCCAAATGAAAGTTCGTCAAATGGTCTTCACTTAGTATCCAGAGTTCATTGTCTTCACTGCCTCTGTTATCACCACGTTACTGGCAGACAATACGCCTTTCACTTGTTTTCTTCTTAATCTTTACAGAGATCATAATATAGCAATATTCTCTGATAATTGTAATTCTCTGATGGTGTAATTGAAATTGTGATCATACTAGGGTTCGGTCAAAATGTAGGGGTTTTATTAACCATAATATAAGTTAGTTTTCCTTCTTTAAATGACAGTACTTGTTTAAAGGTGTTTTGTAATCTAGGCCAACTTTTCAGTCAGTCTTTCAAAAGAAGAGAAAATATGCATTGTGACAGGAGTAAGGAAAATATTAATCATTCAGTCATAGTTCATTCAGCACTACTGTATATCATGGCAACTGCTTAAGATGTTTAAAATTCCTGATTTCTATGACAATTTGCCAGATATTCTCAAANGATCAATCCTAAATATTGCTAGCATGCACTCCCCTGAGTTGTGTGCTAACATACTGTAGTGTTCTCCCTGAAGACAATAAATGTGTTATTCAAATATGGAAGAATGAGATCAGGAAAACGAAGGGTAAATCTTTTTGTAATTCTCTATCTGTTCTGTATGAATACTCTTCCTAGGTCCCGATAGTATTTTCACTGATATCCTCAGTCCGTGAATTGTCAGCTGGTAGTGACTAAGCTCATACTATAGGCAAAGGTTGGATTTTCTTTTTGCTAATTCTTCTCTTATGCTGGAGTTACACTGTTGCCTATCAATAAAGAACAACAAAAGCCTCTCCTTTTTTATTTTATCCTAGGAGCCATTTTACCTCCCAGAAAAATGGAGGTAAAAGCACCAGAAAGTAACCTTCTAACAAGGGCTATGTAAGTGTACATGGTATTGTTGTGGAGCGCAATTTGCGTCTTCTGATCAAGAAGTTCAGACATATTATTCGACTTTTCATAGACTGTCTCTGGAGTTGGGCACAGATTAACTAAAAGAGATTCCCTTTTTCTCTTAAAATAGGTAGAAAAAGTTAAGTGTGGCCTGACTATCTCCATGCTTTCTCACAGATCCCATTAGCAGAAAATATACAGACTTTGTAGTTCTAGAGATGAGAAAGCAGAAATGTATAGAAATAGCTCACATTTAAAATGAAAATATAACATATAAAATAGTAAGATTTTAGCATGAACAGAATCCATTAAAAATGTGTGAAGACTAACCCTCTTTCTGCCAAAAGCCGCACACTTGCTGAGGTTTATTTATCCCAGTTGTCACAGGAATTTTGCCAGAATGACTTACGAGACAATAAAGGACACATGGTATACTAAATATTATTGTCACACAGGGTGACCTATGTAATTGACCTTTTTTCTATCTGTTGTGCTGTCTTCTTCTTACATGTGTGTGCTGTGACTTCTAAATAATGTAGACCTGGTAGGGAGAATCAAACTCTAGTGTGAGACCATAAACAGCATAAACCCAGAAGACTGCTCATCTTGGAACAAGCAGTCTGGCAAAAGAGAAGACCCAAACCCTCATTTAACAGATCAAATCCATTTCTATTGCACTCTGATGAGGGTTTTTGTTATTTTAAATGCAAAAACATCTTGCAAAAAAATTACCAGCTTATTCCTTTTATTTCTTTAATATAATTTACATTTTAATTATAAAAATGGTTCATGCTTACCAGAATCTGCTTTTGGAAATGCAAGATTGTTCAGGAAATGATAATTTGATTCACTGTGAAGCTCAAGGACATTCAGACAAATGGTTGGCTGGATCGCATTAAACAGATTATACCAAATAGAATGCAAGAACCAAGAAATCTGTATAATAGGCTGTGGAATTAAGTAAGTATTGACCAGTGCAGAAGAATCAATGACTGTTGAAAAAAGAATGATTACAGTATATTGCATCCTCAGGGTATAAGCATATAAATACACACAAATGTTTTAACTTTCAAAGCTTTGTTCTGTTTAGGCAATGGAAAAAGCTCTTGGAACTATTATCTAATCTAATTGTTACTTTCACTGAGAGGGAGAAGCAGTACGGAGACAGTTATTCTTGTCAAAATATGATAATATCTTTGTGGCAAAAAATATGGATGGAATAAATACTTTCAGAATTGTCTAAATGTTTAGAAGGGCCCAATCTAGTCTGACAAGTGCTGGAATGTCTGTAATTGCATTAGGAGTAAACCATCAATTTATATTCACTTCACTCTGTAAAGCTATGTAGCAAAATAGCTGCAGGGGATTCCATGTTGATTATATGGGAAAAGCTTCCAGATTGTTGTGGAAGAACGCAAATAATTTGGGCCAGCATCTCACAGAAGTGTTAAATTGAATCAGGAACAGTATCCGTGTACATAGACAAAACACAATTTTCTTGCCCAAAAAGGTGAAAACAGATATTTTTTTTTTTTTTGGTCCAAAAATCTGGCATAGAAATGTTGGGGTTTGGAGATATTTCCATGTGTGAGGTTCATATTTGTGTTTTCCCTACAGAAATATGTAGCCTGGTGCTTTGAAAAGTTTATGCAGCTACAGTCAAATATTTTTCAATGTGAATCTCTTAGATGGTGGATTGACTTCTTCTGTCAACAGAATATTGATTTTCTTGCTAATATTACAATACAGTTTAGCTACTTTTAACAATAACTGCTTTTGAGTTCAGTGAGACTTTGATAGTTTGACTTGAATAAGTTGTCCTGAAATAAAAGTCAATAGCTTAAAAATGTATTGCCTGAAACTCAGCAAAGAGGTCCATATTTAGGCAAATGTGGAATTGGTCCAGTATCCCACAGCACCATGGACCTACACGTTCATCACGTTTATGCACTCTACTTGGCAGGAGGTATTGACAACACCTTAGCAGAAAGGTATTAACATCCTAAGTTCTGTGTTTGTGTCTTCAGTTGTGTCTGGAGATGTGTAGTAAGTGCACAAATGGGGTGCACATCACAAAGTCCTTTAATTCAAGAAAGCAGCCCAAAATTCATGCTCTTCCTAGTAAGATTGAAGATTTTGGCTCAACTGTGTTTATTAGGAGTCCTACCAAGATGACTCTGGCTATTGATTTAGTTTTGGCTTATTGCTTGACTCATACCCAGATCAAACATTTTTCCACTAAGAAAGACTAATTTTACCAGCTCTAAGTCCCCAGTGGTGAAGCCAATTTCAGAATGCCCATTAACTTCATATTAATCAATTAAATGTGCACGTGACGAACACTTCCATTAATTATTTAACTCTATCAAATTCAAAATTGACTTGGACTTTATGAGCATCACTGTAGATATCAGTTGAATAAACAGATCTGCACAAGAAGTATTTACAGTCTACTGAATTCTAAGGTATAGAACAATTTTTGTTTCATGTTTCTTTTAACAGCTGTCTTGGCTGAAACATGCCAACTTTGCCACATTAAATCTATTTATAAACCCAGCCCTTATTCTGTTAGAGGTTTAGATTGAGCTGAATGAAAAATTAGTTTTGAAATAGCAAGAAATTTCATTTTGACTTTTTGTGAACATACTATTTTAAGCTTCCTCTCCAGCCTTAGAAAGGGGACCAAAACTTGTCTTCCAAATGAATAAGAAAGAAGTTACTTTTCTTCTTGAGCCTATTATTCAGCCTAAAAAAAATCTTGATTCACACCCATTCTATCCCTATTTTCCATTTCTTTCCCTCTAGATATTTCCCAATTCAGTCATATTGTTTATAGCTTAAACCACTCCCATAGGAACTGGCACATCTGAGTTTCAGTCCTGCTGTCAATAAGGTTTTATGTGGATTTTTTACAAAATAGAACCACATCATCAGGAAAATCTGAAGGCCTCATCTTCTATGAAAGAGCTAACCTTTCTCCTAATGACTTCTATAAAACAAACTAAAAGGGATGTAAAATTAAAACAATGTTTTGAGGGGTTTTGTTTGGTTGGATGGTTTGTTTTACATAAAACAACTTTTTTTTTTTTTTTTTTTCAGTTTGACCTGTATACTAATACATCCATTTTTGAGAGAAATTTGATGTGAGAAGGAAGAGTTCATCTGGAAGACAATACAGAAGTTTTCAAGCATATGAATATTTTGAAAGCAGGTGTAGAGCCAAGTCTTCTATGCATCCTATTTATCTTCTTCCTTGATAATAACAGTCCTGAATGTTTGAAGCATATTTCTTCCTAGTAACTATTTAGTCAAATCAAAGTATTTATTTCATTTGAACTTTCCTCATAAAATAATCCGTACAACCACATGTTTGTTTCTGTTGCTTTCTCTGAGCTGCCTCCAGCGTGCTGAAATTCCTTGGCACAGAGGCGCTTGTTCCCATAAGATGTATGCATGGTGTGGTCTCTTTCATGCTATGCAGACTAAAGAGATCTTTTCCCTAGGCCACAGCATTGTGCCTCTGCATGTACAGCCTAAATTTACACTGGCATTGTTGCTGTGTTCCTTTTCAAGGTTCCTTATAATTTTTTATCTGGAGTCACCCGAGGGATTTTGGCTGAATACTTCTTCTTATATTTGTTTCCGTTTTTTCTTCCTCTAGAAAAGTCTTCATCTTTTCCAAATTGGACATAATTTTCTTTTTCTCTAACCAAATTTCTATCTTTTCTCATTTCTTGTCTAGATTTGGTGTTCTTCTTTTACTAGATTAAACCTTATAATATGTAAATATCACTCACATTCGATTTTTCATTGCTTTAAGTTTATCAGTTAGCAAAATAAATGAAACAAAAGTTAAGGTGGATCTCTTTGGCATCCACTGCTCTCTGATACCAATTATTTTGCCACCTAAAGCATTATTTTTTACTAATATTTTTACTATAACTCCTAGTGTAATCTGTATTTGTGCTATCTCATTTTTTTTTCCCTAATTTCCTTCCTGGGGTAGTTGGTAAAGCAAGGGTTTTTTAATACTTAAAACAGTGTTGCAGAGTAGGATGATATCTTCATTGTTAAGAGAATCAGGCCAAGAATATTTTTGGCTCAGTTCACATATTCTGATTTTAAAAACATAAAATACAATTAGGATAGCCTCTATTAAATGGAAAAACTTGGTTTAAAAGATACGTAGAAAAATTTCATCCAAGGAAAGACATTTCATCCACCTTTTTTTAAAGAGGTGACCTTTGATTTAAGAAGAAACTGGAGAAACACCTCTCAAATACAGCCAGAACTGAGCAGCTGAAGAATATTACAAGAAGGAGGAAAATGCTTTTACACTTTATAGCATCAGTGAAGCTATTACCATGTCTGAAAGAGATATTGAAAAGCAATATATAAAATTGGAAAAGGTCTAGTGAGATGGTCTGAAATTTGAATAATGGACTATGAAGGGTAAGATATAAGATCCTTTTCCTGTGGAAGATTTAAGGTATCATTCCATCAAATAATCTTACAGGAGGTTAGCCTGTGGCTTGATCTTGAAGTATCTACATAGAAGAGATTTATGAATTTTAGCAGGAAAAAAAGTGTAAAAAGATCAAGGGAAGGAAGTAAATGGAGGTGAATGCCAACTAAAAATAAAGCACTGTATTAACAGTTTCCATGCCACCTGAAACTCCTAAATCAATACAAGTTGTCTTTTCAAAAGATACATTGTAATTAAAACAGAAATTATGAGTTTAGTGCAAAAAATACTAGCATTGTGCTGTTGCTCAGAATTTAATTTCTCCTTTGTAGACTGGGAAGGTTTCAGGTCATGCTTCAGAGCTCAGCCTATTGTAGAGCTTGTGGCTGAGGTTTCCTTCTTTTTGGCGTGAGCTAATTCAGGAGGCAAAAAGACACAGGCCAGGAGTCCTACACATTTTGCCACACAAAGTGTAGTTTCTCAGGTCTACAAGCTGACACTGAAAGTATGACGCAGACACTGGGTGCTCCACTTCTTGCATATTACCTATTAGGCATATTGTCATTCCAGAGAAGAGATTGGTCAAACTATATGGAATTCCTATAGGTTCTAAGATATGTCATGAGCTTTCCTCTCCTGAACTTGAGAGAAATTTAAAAATTAGCTCTCCAGTAATTCAAGCTTGTGTTCCTGTATTCCACAAAGCTGAGATACTGTAGATGAAATGTGGAAAAGCTGTTCTGAACTTTGGAAAACATGATTTCTGTAGGAGCATCAGCATTTTATTGCAGGGTTTTTCCCGTTCCCAAACTGCAGTTCATTTCCTCAGCAATGGGTAGTTTCTTTTTTAACTTTAACCTTTTAAACAGCTTGAGGCTTCTGAGTGGCTTCCTCCAGGCTTCCTGGAGGCTTCCAGGCTTCCAGGATCAGTTCTTGCTACACAATTAAAACATTTCTGATGTTAAACAGCCCTCCATTGTTGTTTCAAGAATAGCTGCTGTATTACCTGTTAGAGGTTTCCTGTTTATCAATAGAGAGCTTAGAGTTCACAAAGTATCTCCCTTGAGTCTTAGGAAGACTAAATAGTACTTTCTAATAGCTTTCTTTAGCTACTGTTGCTGTAGATATTTTGCACAAGTACAAAACTTTGGACAACTAATCTCAATACATCATTTTACATAGAACTTTTTTTGAAATGTTTCCAAGTCTTTCTAAAGCACTCAAATAAAAGAGACATAAAAATGCTCTAAAAGACAATATTCCATAGTCAAAGCATATTAAAAAAAAGTATATTTTTTCCTTTATAAAGTGCTTATTATCTAAAAGTTTGTGTTCCTAATCTCTTTCTTTTATTTTTATATGATAAGCCTTTTCTTTTTTAGAAGTTTGGATTAGAAGGCAGTAAAAATTTTCAAATATGTAAGAATTATTGAATTCCTGGTAAAATGTGTTGGTCATAAGTCCATAGATAATTCTAATTATATGGTAGGAAGTGATGGAATTAATAATATATAATGAATTAATACTCTATTTCTATTTGTTAGTGGCTTGCTATTGGCTTACTATTCCAAATCACTAATAAGGAAGTTAAAAAATAATATACTAAAGTACTTAAACCCCTACACATTTGTTCTTATTAATGAATGTTTGTTTGTAAATTGCTCTGATATGTGCAATTGAAGCCACAATTATTCAAGTCAGTAGACCAAATCTTTACATACAAACAAGAATAGCAGAAAGGAAGTACTGACAGGTAACTGGTCTCTTGAGGCCTCTATCACAACTGTTTATCAAGGAGCATTAGAGAGGCCCTTCCTCCAGTTAATAAAGTATAATTATCAAAACTTGGCATCCTTATGGCTGGTGAAGGAGCTAAACAAACCAGATGCATTGCATTCCTTGGTTCCAGCCAGGGGATTCCAATCTTATGAAAGTCATGATTTTAAGCATGGTTAGTTTACATTGGAGTGCCCCTTGAAGGTACTTAATGCAGTTTGATTTCCCATTTCAAGATTTATCTTTTCTCTGTTTCTTTCAATTGGTTTTGTGTAATTATTATTTTGTCTTTCTGTCCATTAAAAGATAAAAATCTTATGCAAGGCAAGATGATAAACAATATAAAAATAATTCTTCATTTTATCATTTCCTTTGGCCTTCATAGAGACAAATGTTTTTGTTCCCTGACAACACATTGCAAGGAACAACAAAATTTTTGTTGCCAGTTTGTCCCAAGTTTAATCCCCATAACTAGGATCAGATAAAGAAATTTTTAGAGGTCATCTTAAAGAAGAGTTCATCTTAACTCAGTGGAGAATCAAAAGTTGTTTACTGCTTTGAAAGCTTTCCCCTTGATAGCCATTTAAAAAATGAGCACTGGCAACTCCATTTCTTGTACCATTTATAAGTTATCTGTGTACAATACTTTCTCAAACAATGGGTTATAGAAGAGAAGAAAGAAAGCAGCCACACTGTCATAAACAGTTTTTTCCCCATCTACATTCTGCTGGCAACAACTGTAGTAGTTTGTAGATGATCTTTACAAATATGCATGGTGGTTTCACTTTATTATAGTTCAAAACTAAAAGCAAAGCCTCATCTTAATAAACGATACTGCTATGATGAAATAGTATGAGTTAAGCCCTTCTTACCTTCATTTCTGGGTTGAAATGATTTGTGCAGGTTAACCTGAACCATGAGAATCCCTGATGAATTCAACATTACCGTCTCTTCTGTGGTTCAATTTCCTTTATGATCCCCACAGTACAGATCTAGGAGACATGAAGATTTTAAAGTCCAGTGATAAATGAACACATTTCACTTTACATCTCTGTAGTATATACAGATATTTTACTTGCTGAATCTGCACGAAGTAGAGCAAATCTGAAATCATTATCTTTCAAAAATTCATTGAATGTACCGTGGGAGTGGTCCTTGTTTGTGACCTGCCTCAATGCAAAGTACAGCAGCCCTGAATGGAAACAGAGGAAGAATGCTTGGGAATATTTAATGAGGAGAATACAACAGTCAGAATATATTGCTAAGTGACTGTGCTGGTGTCCTTTACATTCTTTCCCTCATTTCCACCCTTCATTCTCCCACTACCTCCCACATCCCCTCATTCCTTGCATTAGTTTGCTGTAGCTATTTAGATCCAGACCAGAGAGAAACTGGACATTCATGCTTGGGGGTAAGATTTTCCAAAGAAAATCTTAAATGCCCACCTATGCATTAATCCTCACTTTTGAAACACATGCGTGGTGACCTGAAAGAGCCCAGATCTGTTCTCCATGAGTAGCTACCAGTAACTATATTCTCTCTTCTTGTTTATATAGCTGTCTGTGTCATAATTCACACGGATTAGCCTAAGCCAAGGGTAGTGAGTAGTTTGAATTAAAATAAGATTGAGTAGACCAATGAACTGTAACAGAAAATCCTTGTGAACTAAGAGCAATAGTAAACCTGAATAAGTTTTTGCCTGTTTTAAACAGGACTGGATTTGCTCTTATCACTGATCTTTGCTTTTAGAGCACATGGAATGCTTCTTTATTATGCTTTACTTTTTATAGTTCATTTCAAAACTCAAAATGTTTTGATCATTCTCTGGAAGGCTGAATGTTTGAAGCCCCATTTGTCACCTTTGTCATCTGTAAAATTGTGTTTCTTTGTTTAGGCCTGTGAAAAGACAAATAAGATATGTGTTTCTAAGGCTACGCAAAGCTAGGTCTATTGTACAAGTGTAACAACTAAAGCATAATATATTTCTACTTATTCAAAGAATTTTACACGACTAGAAATTCCAGTCACAGTATATCCTTAAGTCAAAATAAAAAACCAAAACCAAGATTAACAAGTTTCTCTAGGTGGTGACAACAGCCACCTAGAGGCAGGTCTATTCTCCTCCCTATCTGTATGTCTGTCTACCACTCTACATAAGATAATTATGTAATAACATGATGAAAGGCTTTCAAAGCAAGAGTTATTCAGCCATTGCAAGGCAAGCCAGGGTTGGTTTTTCATTCACCACGCTTTCACCAAGCTTTTATACAACAATAGGGAGTCCTATTTTTTATCAGTTTCTGATGTCTGCAGTTTCTTAAATCATGAGTTCTGGATCACTAAACTCAGAAATTAAATGAGTCAATGGCAGTAGGAAGAGGTGGACTCACATTTCTCCCCTACAGAATTAATGGGAACATCTTGGCCTGTTCTTCAGCAATGCAGTTGGGTCAAATGATAGGTATTTTAAAAAGAAATCACAAAATACATTTCATCTGTGACAAACAATTCTATTTTAGCTCAAAGATCCTTCTTGTGAATGCAATTTCATTTCCAGGAAACACTAGTGAGCTGGTTTTTTTCCTGCAAAAGATGTCTGTTTTCTTCTCTAACAATACAGATTTTATGAATTCAGATTTGTAAGCAGCAAGTTGTATAAATTTCTGATTTTCACATTTATAACCAGTGAATTTTGATACTTGTCAAATGTCACTTCCACTTTTCTCAATCTGAAATAGGTCTCTGCCTTTAGCATAGGAGATCCTGTTACCAGTTAGCTGCACTTTATGCAGGATGTCAAGTAATGTAAGTTACTGCAGCTCTGAGGTAGCAGAGCTCGGTACAGCACTTTACAGGTTTTCTGTCATCTAAACAGGCACAAATTATTAAGGAGTATCAGACTGAGTAAGGTTTTGAAATCATTGATCAACAGCAGGTTTATTAAAAAACACCTTGCTAACATAGTCTGAAGAATTTCCCCAGGGTACTTCTGTGCCCCAGGGGTGTTCCAGGTTGGGCGGCCCTGAGTGGGGTGCGACACACCCCCCGGCGAGTTCTGCTGGTCCTGGATATCGAGGCTTCGGCACAGGGACAGATGAACAGCAGCACGGGTCTTGGGCATTGAACAGCGATAGTTTATTCAACGCACGGTGGAAGCCCAAGACAATTATCTGCCACGTGCAAAGGCTTTTATACATACAGAAGGCGGAAGGGATCGGGATCAGGTTAACTACCCAATAACAGCAAAGCAGAGAGGGGAATACAACACCTGGGTTGGACTAAACACTGGGGAAAAAGCAGGGGTGAGCTGGGTTAAACCATACAATGAAAATATGGATAAACATGACTTAAAAAGCACACTGCAACAATAGTCCCCACATGCTGGTTTAGAAATTGTAAAATTTACTCTGGGTTGGTGTCCTAGGTTACAATGTAAAATTGTGCCCAAGCTATGTATTCTATCCCCATGAGCCGTTGGAGCCAAGGTGGGGCAGTGTTTTCCTTATCTTCTGTTAACGAGCCTAACAATGCCTTGCCACATGACTCATAGATAACTTCCAATGGGAGCTGTCTCTGTTTAATGGGCCATTAAGGGCCCACTGTATGACTCATAGAATGAGATCATCCCATTGTGAGAGGCTCTGCCCAGGGGGAGGAGCCAAACATTCCCACCTGGATAAATCCAGGGTTTGGGACAGCACAAGCAGCTGCTATCCACTGGATTCCCAGAGGAGACAAGAGCTACAAGAGACGT
Source organism: Hippolais icterina (assembly GCA_013400075.1). Classification (NCBI taxonomy): domain Eukaryota; kingdom Metazoa; phylum Chordata; class Aves; order Passeriformes; family Sylviidae; genus Hippolais; species Hippolais icterina. Next base: position 5,860 of record VWYN01018207.1, on the reverse strand, counting down.
CTCTACAGGATCACTGCTTTGACAAGACCATCTCATCTGGACTGCCACTACCACCCTAACAGGGTGTCAGGTTGTATTCTGACTCTGTCAGGTTTTTCTTGTACTATTACCTTTATTTTATTTTATTTTCCTTTATTTTCTTTTCATCTTATTAAATTGTGTTTCTGACTTGGAGTCCTTCACTGGTTTTGCTTTCAAACCAGCACAGTTGGTGATAAAGAATGAAACCTTAATTCTGGAGGGATCGGGTAGGAGAAACAAATTGACCAAATCAACTGGAAAATAATGACTGCCCTTACTACTAATGGTATAAAGCAATAACTGTGTTTAAGACACAGTTTTACTGCTTTCTGGTCCTCCCAAGAATCCTTACCTTATATGCAAAGTGTGTCTTATCTCTTTTAATAAATACAATTAATTATCTCTTTTAATTAATACAGTTGTGGAATGCAAACTACCCTTTATCTTTTAACCCCCCAAAAAATCAATCTTTAAAATATTTTGGAATTCCCTTTGTTTCCTCAGTAATCTGTGAACTTCTGTATTCTTATTCTTGAAAATGCCAGCAACCCATACCAGCTCGCTCAGGAAACCTCTAGACAAGAGTAACTGCAATATTTCCTTCAGAATCAAATATATAATCAGGAAAAACATCATGTGGGGTCCTATAAAAATAGTTATTTCTTTCAGAGATCATCATACATATAGATCTGAACATAAAACTGACAAGCTTTTAGTTTCCCTTTTACAATTCAAAAATAAGGCTTTATCCTTCATGAAAATATTTACTGTTAATAGTAAAAATTTTCAACCTTTTTCTCTGTGTTTGTTCATATTTGGTCATGCTGGTTTCAAGACCCAATGGCAAAGACTATGGGACATTTGTATTATAGGTTCTCTTAGAAGATGCTCATGCCATCACACAGGCAATCCAAATGGATTTCAGCTGGCCCAGTAGTATATCAACACATGGTTGACACCTTGATTAATACGAAAGAAAGGAAGAGAAATTTTAGACAAATGCATTTGTTTACATGTTTAAAGTGGATTTAGGTTTTTGAAAAATTTTATTGACCCATAGTCAGGGTTTGAGAACCATCTTGACATGAATTTCTAAGATATTTCAGTGAAATTTAAGAATGCTTCACAGACCAGTTAATCTTGAACACCTTTGTGAAGTTAGACTGTAACACCGGGTGGATCCTAGAGATCACCAGCAGCTTCTGTTTCCTCCTGGTAACAAATGAGTGAAGCACCCACTCCGAGACATGCTGCAGAGCAGGCAGCTTTGAATTTATCAGAGTTCAGGGGCGTGGGACCCTTTCTCTAGCACAGGCAGGGACATGGCATAGAAAGGAGATTTGTTGCTTACAAATCCAAGTTTATTTCTGAATCACAGCAGCAAACAGACAAAGAAACCCATGGGAACAGTGGGATATATACTCCCTTGGCTTGGATGAGCAGGAACTTCCAAACAATGGCGAGAGGACGCTGCAGGTAAACATGTAAACTTTCCCATCCCACAGGTAAACTTTCCCATCCCACAAAGTCCCCAACTCTTTAAAATGTTGCCCATCCAGTCTTCAATTTCCTGTTCGATGTCTTCAATCAGAGTATTTATCTTTCTGATGGAAGCATGGATGCTTTTACTCTTGGATGACAGTTGAAACAACAGAGACCCTCGCATTCCTCACATCTGTGGCCATGTGCAAGAAGGAGAAAGTCAATAGCAACTCGATTTTGCTACATGGCTTTCCTGGTGATTTCCTCATCTTTAAGGAGGTCATTAAGCGCAGTTGATGTTAAACAGGCCTGCTTTGTAACCCAGCATTCTAGGTGGCCCAATTTGCCTAGAGCCTTGACTGCTGATACCCATGGCAAAAACACTGAGACAGCAACCCTTTTGGACTTTGACCAATGATGAATTTTGGGGTCACAGTTTTCATCTAATTGTAGAGCACTACGTTTTTGGATGGTTGAATTTTTCTTTTGATTCCAATTCAAAACTTTTGTCCAGTTAGGGGAAAGCAGGGACAACTGACCTATGGTGCATGGGCCTCCGTAAAGATGAGAGAGGATGCCTGCCCATGCTTGGTCCCCACAAATAAAAAAAATTCCCTTTGGGTAGATTTTGGGAACATCTGTAGAAAAGGTGGCAACTTTATCCACCACAGCATACCATTGGGAAACTGTGAATTCCCTTTTGTATTTTGCCACTTTAACAAACCTCTGTAGCTCACAATTGGATGAATAATCTAAATGAATACATAAGGTGGCATGAGCTGAGCCAAGGAGTTCAAACTCCTGGGGCTCTTGATCTGCATCTGTGAGTCCTTCAGGCCACAACATCCTTTGGTGGAAAGGGTTGTGTGAGGAAGGGTTTATTACTGAGTACTCTTGGGGCAGTAAAGGATGGTGCGGGTTAGAGTGTAAACTTAACAACTTTCAGGGAACTGGGTCAGTTTAAAAGGGCTCTCCACTAGGCAAGTTGACAAAGGGTTGTCAACTGCTGCCATTGACATACACAGGTGGTCTTGCTTCAATGCACTGTCCAAGGTCACCCACACATTCTTTTGGGGTTGAGGGACGATCCATGCTTCCAAAGACTGGATGGTCATTGTAAGGAGCCACAGGACGTACACCAGCATTTTTGGGGATGGGATAGTCTCAAAAAGGAAAAAAAAAAGATACAGTAACAACTTGAAGAACACTTGGTAAATGAGTCTGGGGTCAAGGCTCTGACTCCTCTGTTTCTTCCCATCAGCGTCCCCTTAAGGAAGTCACTGTCATGTCCTTTGGTTGGTTTGCTGGCCCTTTAGATATTTTGGGGAGATACAGTTTTACTCATTTCTGAGGGACCTATTTCAGGCCAGAGGGCATGGATATGCATGTGTACCTACGTCCCCAGGTTACCAACTCATATGGGTCCTCTACCTCTCATGTCTCTGGGTTTTTCATCAGGACTGGAGGGTGTTCTCTCAGTCGCAAGGAGACATTCTGACTGAAATGACAGACCACTGGAGGGTTTAGATTTTCAAAAGAACAGTTTAGGAAGCTGATCGTGAAGAGGGCCTTGCACAACTGCAGCTGTGGTATCAAAACCCTGCTGTTCCCTCTCTGCTGCGCAAGGACTCTTTTAAGGGACTGGTGTGTTCTTTCAATCATGGCTTGACCTGTGGGGAAGTAGGGGATGCCCTTTTTATGCTCTACTCCCCATTGCTGCAGGAACTCATCAAAGACCTTGGAGACATAGATGGGTCCGTTGTCAGTTTTGATGACCTTGGGGATCGCCAGCATGGAGAAGGCCTGCACTAAGTGTTTCTGGGCATCCATGGCCTTCTCCCCTGTGTGGGCGGAAGCAAAGAGTGTCTAGAGTAGGTGTATACTGCCCATTCTTCAATACTTGCACATTCTTCAATACCTGCACATCCTTCAATCTGCCAAATTGGAGTATGTGGGTTACATTGGTTTGCCACACCTCACAACTCCTCTAGGACTAACCCCTGAGCCTAAAGATGGGATGGCATACTTCTGACAATTTGGACATGTTGCCACAATGGCCTTGGCTTGGTATCACCTTAGGTGGAATTGGTGGACCAGACCAGGCACATTTTGGTGAAATTCCTGATGACTTAGCTTGGCCTGCTGGAACAAATCTGATAAGCTGGCCATTTCTACTAGAGCAGTTAGGGCATCAGCCTTTCGATTGCCCTTTGCAATGAAACCTGGCAGGTCTGTGTGTGACCTTACAGGCATCACATAATATGGTTGCACTCGGTGGGAGATCAAATAGATTAATTTCGAGAGCAAGTTGAAGAGATTTGTATTTGAGACCTCTCTTAAAATTGCATTTTCTGCTCTAGACACTACCCCTGCCACATACGCCAAAGCACTAAAAAGATTGAATGGTTCAGAAAACCTCTCTAACGCCTTGACGACTGTGGCCAACTCAGCAATTTGAGGAGAACCCTCAACCTCCTTAATGTCTGACTCCCACTGCTGAGTTTGAGGATCCTTCCAAGTTACCACAGATGATGGTATGGGATGCTCTGGGTGCGCCAGAGTGGTTTCCTACTCAATTTTTCTTTTCATACAAATTTAAATTCCGAATTGAAAAACTTATGAATTGTAATTTGTCCAGGGTACCTGTCTAATGTGAATTGTAGAGCCTCATTTTCTCGGAGCAACTGCCTCAACATCTCTTCTGTTAATTTGCCTGTTGACAACTTTATTGGCAAGTGAATGTATGAAAAGTCACACCCTGCCAGTTCATGCAGCAAGCCTTTGCTTTTCTGANGAACCTAGCTCCTCTCCCCCATTAAATAAATTAAAGAGTGGAGCTAGGTCTTCAGTGTTAATTCCTAGCCAAGGTCTGACCCAGTTCACCGACCTACACAGTTGATGGGAGATCTGTAAAGGTCCTAGGATTTTCCTTGATCACCAGCTTCTGGGGTTGAATGGTTCTGCTGGTGATCTGCAGGCCCAGAAACCTCCAAGGGGGCATCTGTTGAACTTTCTCTCGCTGAAGTTCAAATCCTGCAGCAATTAAAGCAATTAAAGCATTAACAGTTAGGTCAAGCATGTGTTGAAGCGCATTGTCGTTGGAGGCACACATGAGCATATCATCCATGTAATGCAGGATGATGGCCTCTCCCGCTTTGGCATGTACTGGAGACAGTAATGAAGCCACGTACCATTGGCAGATGCTGGAATGTTCTTCATTCCCTGAGGCAGAACTGTCCAATGGTAGCATTTCATTGGGGCTTCTCGGTTGATGGAAGGAACCAAGAAGGGAAATTGTGGAGCGTCAGCCGGTTCAAGGGGAATACGGAAAAAACAATCTTTGATATCTATGATTGCCAATTTTGGGGGAGCATCAAAGAGGAAGATATCCCTGGCTGGAGGGACCCCATGTCCTCAATTGCAACACTGATCTTCCTGAGGTCGTGCAGGAGCCCCCACTTGTAATTCCCTGGCTTCCAAATAACAAAAACTGGAGAGTATCGTGGGCTTGTGGTTTACATGATGTGACCTTTGGCCAACTGCTCCTCCACGAGTTCATTGAGCTCCTTTGTCTTTTGATAGCGACCACTGGTATACCCAGACTGGGCGATCAGTTTTCCAAGTTAGCTTCTGAGCAGGGCACTCCACAGGGGCCACCATGAGAAAATCCTGAGGGGTTTTTGAGATTTCAATCCTCACTCCCCATTTGGCTATGGTGTCCCTTCCCCACAAGGGAACCTTATAATCAAAATTGAATGGGCAAACATTTGCCAATTTCCCATCTGGCCCTCAATTTGTACAACACTCTTAGATTGTTTTGCGAATTGAACACCCCCAATGCCTTGTACCTTTCCCTGCATGGGTTGCAATTCCCAATGTGGTGGCCATAACCTAGAAGGGATAAGAGTCACATCTGCCCCCATGTCTAAAAGGCCATCCAAATGATGGTACTTCTCACCATGATGGATTCCACACCCTCTAAATGGTTTGTCCTCCCCCACCACCTCTGCCCAGTAGACACCTGGAGACGAGTTGTCTACCAAGAGCTTTGTTGGTGTTTGGATGGTGTGGGAGATGATTTGGCCCTTTGGGAGAAAATAGGGTGGGTGGCTACAACACACCAGGAGAATGAGTGACCCTGGATCTGATGTTATAATTGCAGGAGAAATCTCAGTCTCCAGGGGGGTTTGCTTAGTGTCCCCAACTACGATAAACTTACAGTCTAGTCCAAGAAAAGAATCCATATCCATTGGGTCAATAGCAATTACCTGCCAATGATGTAAATCAAAATATACATTCTTTACAGTTGTTAGTAAAAATGGTTGGCATGGCTCCCAAACTTTGTCTTCCCCAATTT
>VWYN01018205.1:72442-83332 GCA_013400075.1 Hippolais icterina | reverse complement strand
ATGATGGTAAGTGGACCAGCACTTGGAGATACCCATGTCCTCACTGTACTCATAAAACTGGATGGATTGCAAAGTTGGTCATGGCTTAACTGGGAAACCTCTTCCCTTTGCAGCTCGACCGCCTGCTGAAGGAAAGCAGCATTGGCCCTGTTTTCCAAGGATGTGAAAGAACAGACTTCAGGTATGGGTCATGATCAACCCTGCTAGCAGGACCCTTTGGTCAGATGCATGAGCTGTCTCAAATCTCTTGCTTGTTGATGCCCATTATTGGCTGGAACCTCCAGCCTGATACCTTACTTCTTTAGAGTATTCTCTCTCTTCTGGTGCTCTTCCCCCAAATGCTCATACTGTTAGCTTATTTGACTCTCAAGTCGTCCCTGGAAGGGCCATAAAAGCCTCAAAATAAAGCCTTGAAATCAAATTGTGCAGAGGAGGGTGCTCAAAAAGGATTGCCTTGTGTTTTGCAGGCCAGGCAGTCACAGGGACGAGACCCGGGTGGACGCCGTGTGCACCTACAGCAAGGAGCCCTCGGCTGCACCTTTGGACAGGGTGGGGCTGTACCACCAAGTCAGCAACAAGACCAGAGGCATCACCCAGCTGGGCCCCTACAGCCTGGACAAGGACAGCCTCTACGTCAACGGTGACCGCCGCTCCTCCCTCGGCCTCCTCTGCTCTCCCATGGCAGCCCTGCCTCAGTGCTACCCCTTGTCTTGCTCCAGCTCCTGACCCTCTGTCTCTCTCTTTTCCCAGGATACAACGAGCAGCCCGTGCTGACCAGTGAGTACCTTCCAGGTGTGGGATGGGATCGTAGGGCAGCAAGTGCCTCACTGGGGCCTTTCCTCAGGAAGAGGAGGCTCAAGCCTGCTGCTTGAAAGCCTGGGGACAAGTGGGGATCCTGCAGAGCATCCCCAGGGAGACCAGGGCTGGCAGGAGACCTCAGCAGCTTCCCATTCCAGTGCCCTGAAAATGAGGCTTTTGCCCCTTCTCATTCCCCCTCTGTGCTTCTTCCAGCTCCCACCCATCCACCAACAACCACAGCTGCTGCCCTGGAGCATTTCACCGTCAACTTCACCATCACCAACCTCCCCTACTCTTCTGACCTGGAGAATCCTGAGTCAGCCAAGTTCAGAGCTACTCGAAGGGTTATGAACACTCTGGTAAGTGGACCAGCACGGCGACATTGACTCTCCTTCCCTGGCCTCTGTACACTTAGTGGGACAGCACTCAGATTACCAGGGCTTACCTGGGAAACCTCTTCTCTTTGCAGCTCGACCGCCTGCTGAAGGAAAGCAGCATTGGCCCTGTTTTCCAAGGATGTGAAACAACGGACTTCAGGTATGAGTGGCCCTCCAAGTGTGGCTAAGCAGTGCCCTTGACTATGAAAGAGGACCAATCACGGTCATGTTCTCTACTTTTCTGGAGCAAGGACATTCAGTGTCCTTCCCAGGATCTTTTTCCTAATGCACCAGCCTTTTCTATCTCCCCCTCACTTGCCGCACTGTCCTCTTTGGGTGGTGAATACCCAATCCCAAGTTCACTTGAAGTTCTTCCAGGCCCTCTCCTTCGTGAATATGTCCAGATTGTTACTGAAGGGGGAGAGCAGTGTCTGGTCACCAAACGCACCCTCAAATTTTGGGAAGACAATGCTTGCATTCCCACTCTGCAATCACCATGGCATTTCCAAGTCCAGGCTCAGGAGGAAAAAAGGCAGAGGAGATTGCTGAGGGAGGTCCCTATGTTTTGCAGGCCAGGCAGTCACAGGGACGAGACCCGGGTGGACGCCGTGTGCACCTACAGCAAGGAGCCCTCGGCTGCGCCTTTGGACAGGGTGGGGCTGTACCACCAAGTCAGCAACAAGACCAGAGGCATCACCCAGCTGGGCCCCTACAGCCTGGACAAGGACAGCCTCTACATCAATGGTGACATTTTTAAAAATTTCTTTTATTTTCATGTGCTTCATTTTATATAGTTAAAATATTTCATAATGTGTCATTCTCACTCTCAAAGTCATTCCTTCTTTTTTTGTGTTTTTCTTCTTTCACTCTATTGTATCTCTCTTTCTTTTTGCTGTATTCACAGTGCCTTCTCATATACTTTACATACATTTATTAGTTTCCTCCTTCTATGTATTTTTTAGTGTAGTAAAATAACCTTTTTCAAGTATACTTTTTCTGTTACACTAATTTAAAGTATTCTCCTTATGAACATCTCCAAAAATATGGGGATTGACCTCCTAACGTCAAGGAACAGCACTAGGACTTATCACCACTTGACAAAGTCATGCATAGTTTTTCCATGTAGAAGTTAAATGATGCCTTGGCCCTGGCAGTGAGGTTGGAACTTGATGATCTTTAAGTTACCTTCCACCTCAAACCATTCTGTCATTCTAAACTGTATTTAGGGAATCTGTAAATTCCCTCTAAACATCTGTAGGAAAGGGAGAATTCTGTGCATTGCTAAGAAAAGCAGCACCTTGCCAACAAGGTAATGTGCATTTATGCCTGGACAGTCATCAAATCAATCTTTCCTAGGAAATGTTTACACAGGAACTCTCAGACATGTTTTGTATTCTAGTGTGTGCCAAACCTTCCCAACTGTAAGGCACTTTCTCAAATCCTGTTGATTTTCTTCTCCCCACAGGCCATCATGAAGTGCAGTCTGAACTATGTAAGTACTGTTAAAGAGAAATGAGGAGTGGGAAGATTTTGCTAATTAGCAACAGCCAAAACAGCAAGTTGGATTAATCAAGCAAGAGCACTGCTGGTCTATAAAACAGTGTTAAGAGAATTTTTGAGCCTGTTAGGGAACCGCAGCTTATACAGCCTTGAAGCCACCTAGAATATCTGGGAATTTTACTTGGAGTGTTTCCTCTTGGGATGTTGAACATAAATGGTATTTTCAAGCAATAACCTTCCTTTCCCATTACAGCTGCTGATCAAAGCACCCAACCTCTGGCACCAGCAGTAATGAACTTCACCCTGAACTTCACCATAACCAACCTCCAGTTCACTGCAGATCTGCAGAAACCAAATTCCAGGAGATTCAAGTCAACAGAAAAAGTCATGTACCACTATGTAAGTCTTGCAAACAATGCCCTGCTGGGGCACAGTTCTCTCAGTATCTCTCATCTCTTACCTTCACGGGGACATTTTGCTTACTTCCATCTTGTAACTCCGTTTCCAGGTTGATCCTTTACTCCAAAGGAGCAGCATTGGCCCAGCTTACATTGGCTGTAAAGTAATGGCATTCAGGTAAGAGCCACGTCTGGGAAAAGTCCCCATTCCCTGCTTCTTAAAATTCTCATTTAACTCATCTCTGGGTATTTTCTTACGTGGTAACAATATCTGAGAGGTTTTTCTGATGCCTCTCTTTGACTGTATACTACAAGCTAAGACAGATTTCTCAATAATGATTAAACCAATGCCTCATTTCCTAGGTCCACGAAGAACAGGGATGACACAGGAGTAGATGCCATGTGCAGCTATAGGGATGAGCCTTCAGATCCCAAATTCAACAGAACGACCGTTTACCGTGAGCTGAGCAAAATGACCAATGGCATCACCAAGATGGGACACTACAGCCTCAACAGCCAGAGCCTCTATGTCAATGGTAACGAGACCTTCTCAAGGCATTTTTCTTAATGAAATTGTGGATTCCCTGTCCCTGGAGGTGTTTAAGGCTATGTGGGATGGAGCTCTGAACATCCTGGTCTAGTTAAAGTTGTCCCTGTCCAGGGCAGAGAGGTGGAACTGGATGGTCTTTAAGGTCCTGTCAGTCCCAAACCGTTCTGGGATTCTGTGTTGGAGTCATGGAACCATTATGGTTGGGGGAGACCTCTGAGATCAAGTCCAACCTTCAATGTTGACGTAGACTAATTTGAAGAAGATTTAATTCACCTCTCAAAACAGAGAACAAAAATTAGAGAGCAAAACCCTGTCAGTCACCAAGTTAAAAGTCTTTAATTCAGTAACCACCATCTTGTAATAAAATCCCCTGTATTTAGTCCTGCTGAGACCTTCTTGGAATATTTTCCTAATAATTTTCCATTTGTCTTTCAGGTTACAATGAACCTCACAGTCTATCCTGTAAGTATATTTAAACCAAATACAGGTTAGGGCTACTTAAAGGCATAAATTGATTTTCTTTCCTGCCGATTTGGCAATGTGTGTAACAAAATGTCTGAAGGGTGGGATCCCGTTCACATGGGTTTTTTCTCTAAGAAACCCAATAACAGCAATGTCTTAGGAAGATCCTGTTCTTATTTTATCATTGTTTTTGTTCTCTCTTGCAGCAGTAAAATCAACCACCACACAAAGCCCAGGAGCAATCCCGGAGCACTTCACCCTGAACTTCACCACAACCAACCTCATGTTCACCACAGACCTGCAGACGCCAAGTTCCCGTAAATTCCGGTCCACTGAGAAAATAATGAAACACTACGTAAGCTAAAATTCTGTTGTTTTTCACTGAAATCACCCAGGATTTTGGGGTTCCCGTATTCACAAAGACTTTTCCTTGCCAGATTGACTCCCTGCTTCAGAAGAGCAGCGTTGGCCCCCATTTCACCGGCTGCAAAGTGACGGGATTCAGGTGAGCAATAACCACAGAGATTCACTTGGAACTGCAGCAAATGGATTTCCTTACATTTGACTGACACTTTAATAATTGTTCTCCTTATTCAAGTAGTTGCTTTCATTATAATAAAGCTTCATTTTGTGTGGTCTTTATCTTACAAAGCCTTTTTCTTTTTAAGGCCATATCTCAGTGATTTCTGTAGCTGGTCTGAGAACTGTGGGCAGATTTATTTGGAGGGTTTTTTAATCACATCAAAACAAACAAAAAAACACATCCAAAATATTTTTAATAACTAACAGAAGCTCCATGATATTAAATTCCTCAGGCCTGGGAAGAACAGGGATAGCACAGGAGTGGACACCATCTGCAGCTATGGAAAAAGCTCTCAGGTGCCCAAGTTTAACCCCGCTGAGGTTTACCAAGAGCTGAAGGGAATGACAAGTGGCATCACCAAGTTGGGAATTTACAGCCTGGACAACAAGAGCCTCTATGTCAATGGTGAGTGTTTGATTTTCCCACTCCTCCAGGCACTGGAGCAGTTTGGGACCACCTTAGCTCTCAGGGATCACCTCAATGTTAAAAAAGTCACTTGAAGGAGCAGGTCTGAAGTTTTCTGCATAATTTCTCTGTGTAAGATCAAGTGTAAATTTTAAAGTCTTTCCACACTGACATTTTTTAAGATTTTAATTTCTATTATACATTGAAGAGTGAACTTCATTTTAGTCTTGACTTCAATCGTTCACCTGCCCGTGAACATTTCACCTGATTCCTTTCCCACTGTGTTTAATTAAACATTGGCACACACATATTCTCATTGTAGAGCTGCTCTTCCAAAGCACCTCGTTCTGCCTAAGCTTTGTTTGTTTAACACATTCACACCCTTGGGGCCTGGTTCTGATGATTCACTCCCAAGTCATCTTTTTAATCACCCCCTCTCCACTTCCATGCTCCAAAGTGAATGCTCTCTTACATAACTCTTCCTCTTGCATTTCCTTTCCAGGTTACAACGAACCCCTTGAGAGATCTCGTAAGTATTTTGCCAAATTCATTTTGCCAAATCCATTCCAGGGAAAGCTCTCAAAGGAGCAGTGCCCTGAGAAAATCAGAGGGGAAGAGATTATTCAGAGTAGCCTGGAGGTGTGCTGAGATTAGCAATGTTTATAAAGTGAAAACATCTTTTTTTGTTGGAAATTCCTAATCCTTCTCCCCTTTGATTACAGCCCGGAGCACCACAGCTGCACCAAAACCAACAGCCAGGAATTTCACACTTAACTTCACCTTGACCAACCTCCGCTACACTGCGGACCTGGATGCCCCAAATTCCCGCAGATTCCTTTCCACAGTGAAAGTTATGAACCACTATGTAAGTCTGGCTCTGCTTGTGCCCCTTTTGGGTCTTGGTGGTTACCTCAATCCACCTGATTAAACCCAGGGTGTGATTCCCAGCTCTCAATTGTCCTCTTTTCTGACAGCTTGACCCTCTTTTCAAGAGGAGCAGCATAAGCCCTGCCTACACAGGATGTAAAGCCATGAGATTCAGGTAAGATTTGGAATTCCAGAATCACAGGATGGGTCAGGTTTGAAGGGACCTCAGTGGGTCACCTGGTCCCACCTCCCTGCTCCAGCACAGTGGTCCTAGGGAGCACATGGATAGTATGCAGATGGCTCTGGAATATCTCCAGTGAGGAGATTCCACAACTCTTCTAGACAGTCTGTTCCAGTGCCTGGTCATTGCACAAGGAAGAAGTTCTTCCTCACGCTCATGAATTCCTGGGCATCAGTTCCTGCCTTGTGCCTCTTGCCCTATTCCTCAGCACCCAAGAGCAGAGCCTGATCCCTGCTCTGAGCCCTCCCTGCAGACACTAAAAATATCTGAAAGAACACAAAAAGTGTCTGCAATACTAAAATACCTAAATGTAAAGCACCTAAAATACTCCTGAAATTGCAATGAACCATTTCTTTACCCACTCTCATGCACCTTCAATTCGTGGCTGTTCTGAGGCCAGAAAACAGCAGCCAGTGACACCTTCCTGTCCAGCCAGGATTTTTTTTAGCTGGTAAAATCCTTTTGGTATCTAAATGTCATCACCCCAGTTCTGGAGAGCCTGGTGAAGGATGCAGGAGCCCATTGGCACTGAGGGTTTGGTGTCTGTCCTAAAAACCCCACAGGAAGTTCTGCCAGCAGAGCAGTGTCCCAAAGAACGTGTCTGACATTTCTCCCCAGGTCTGGAAGGGACAGGGATGACACAAAAGTGGACGCTGTGTGCAGCTACAAGGACAATGCCAGCCTGGCCAGGTTTGACAGAGAAAAGCTTTACCAGGAGCTGAGCACCATGACAAACAATGTCACCAAACTGGGCCACTACAGCCTGGACAGGAGCAGCCTGTACATCGATGGTAAGCATCCATGGGGGTAAGAAGGATTTTGGGATCTCCTGGAGATCATTTCTCATCACTGGGGCCTGAGCACTGATGAACCCTTTGGTTTGCTGGTTTTCTTTGACACAATGACAAATCCAATCCTACAGGATATTGCCATGCTGGCAGCATTTTCATTCCTTAAATCAGACAAATCCCTGGGGATTTTCACTGTCACAGTGTATGATCTAAACAAGGATGTATCTATATTGCTTTTATGATATGAACAGATGTAAAAATAAATTCACTCTACCCTTTTTATTCAGGTTTCACCCTCACAGACACAGCTGCCACCAAAAAGCCTCTCTCGACTGCAGCCAAATTGGGCTACAGACTGAGCTTTAGAATAGTCAATGAAAACCTCACCAACCCTGACTCCCAGTCTCCAGAATACAGAGCAGCAGTAGAAAGCATCACCAACAAGGTAAGGAGGTATTTGAGAACATGTCTGGCTGGTCAGTTTTTGAACCAAACACCAAAGATTTATGTCTGAATTAAAAAAAAAAAAAAATCAACATTTGGGAACAAAACTTTCTAGAATCTGAAAGATACAATTGGCTTTTGATTCAGTTTTAAGCTGTACCTGGTGGGTATCATCCCTGCCCATGGCAGGGGACTGGGACTGGAGTATCTTTAAGGTCCTTTCCAACCCAAACCATTTGATGATTCCTTGTGGTCTTATAAAATTCTCTCCAGCCAAACACATGGACTGCAAAATGCCAGAGCTGAGCTGTTAAATGAACACAGCCTCAGCACTTCACTCCCACCTCCAGGAGTGCATCCAAGACCAATTCCTGCTGGCAAATCCCTGGTCAGCACATCCATGATTCATTCCTAGAATCCAACATTTTCTCTTCAGCACCAATCCAATTTATCAGCCTGATAAGGCCCTGATTGGGTGGGTTTTGCTCTCTTTGAGCTGTGGGTCTGTGAGGTTGGGATGCCACTCAGGACACTGCTCTCCCACACTGGCATCCTGCTCGGATAAGGCAGGAATGTTTGCCAGGCTGGGTCAGCCCCCACCACCAGAAGGTGCCAATTCCAAAGTAAAACCCAACCTCCATGAAATCCAACCAGCAAAAAAAACCCCTGGTGTTTCTCCAGAGCTCAAGTCCCCCCTGCTGACCTAAAGCCTCCACCACAGTGCCCAAACTCATTAATATTTAATGTGACACTTTAATTTCAGATGAATCACCTGTACCGTCAGAGCAACCTGAGGGACCAATTCCTGACCTGCAGGATCACCCGGCTGAGGTCTGGGATAAAATCTGATTTTTGTTTAAAGATTGCTACCCCCTGGCACTGCTCCCCCCTGGCTGAGTACCACCGGCCCCTGTGGAATTCCTCCCTTCCGTTCTCCTATTGGAAACTGATGCCCTAAGGAGGCATTTCCAGGCTTCCCAGAATTCGTCAGTTTGGATTTTTTTTTGGACTAGGGTTTCTCAGTCAGGGTTTCTGTAAGGCACCCTCAGGTCTCTGAGCATCCCAGGAATTACAAATTCCATCCTTTTACTGGGAGCTGGTGATCCTGTGACCTCTGCACTCCTCTCAACCTGAACTCCTCTAGATTTTACAAGTGAGCTGTGGTGTTCTGCTCAGGATGGAATGAGGCTTGGACAAGGGACCCTCCCACAGGGCCAAAGCTTTAAAAAACCTGAAAGTGTTGCTCCTTCCTTGCATTCATGCAATGCAACCTAAATTTGTCCAGACGAGAGGTAAAATTTTAATTCCTGGCCCTGTCCAAAGGAAAAGCATCAACCAGCCCATTCCACACCATTATTCCACCACACATTTAAACCCCTCAACCTTCAGAACAGCAGGAACCCTTCAGGAAACTCCTTCCCACAGGGAGCTTCCTGCCCATCCTATTTATCTCTGATTTATTTCCAATTTATTTCCTATTTATCTCCTGTTTATCTCTGTCCCTCTGCCCACAGGCCTGGATCCATAGTGGTCGACTGCCAGTGCTTCTTCCAGCCTGATCCAAAAATCAGCAGGGCCGTGGTTGAAAGGACNATTCTTATTATTCTTATTATTTATTGTTATTAGGTTGAATCACAGGACTCTGAGTTAGGCCATTCACACATTCAGTTCTCTTGTCATCGATGGCTTAAGGGGTTATTCAATATTCAGCTGTTCTTCAACATTATGGTGTCATTCAAAATGGAATTGTTACTCAAAATTAAGGTGCTTTCAATTAAAAAAAATCAGAAAATGAAGTGTGAACTGCTCACCACAACTTCAACCATCTAGAGCTAAATGGACTTCCAGCTTTTTTTCCAATGTGCAGCATGCCAAAGAAATGAATGGCCTGGTACATTTGGAGTTTCCTGTCAGACCTCNATGATTCATTCCTAGAATCCAACATTTTCTCTTCAGCACCAATCCAATTTATCAGCCTGATAAGGCCCTGATTGGGTGGGTTTTGCTCTCTTTGAGCTGTGGGTCTGTGAGGTTGGGATGCCACTCAGGACACTGCTCTCCCACACTGGCATCCTGCTCGGATAAGGCAGGAATGTTTGCCAGGCTGGGTCAGCCCCCACCACCAGAAGGTGCCAATTCCAAAGTAAAACCCAACCTCCATGAAATCCAACCAGCAAAAAAAACCCCTGGTGTTTCTCCAGAGCTCAAGTCCCCCCTGCTGACCTAAAGCCTCCACCACAGTGCCCAAACTCATTAATATTTAATGTGACACTTTAATTTCAGATGAATCACCTGTACCGTCAGAGCAACCTGAGGGACCAATTCCTGACCTGCAGGATCACCCGGCTGAGGTCTGGGATAAAATCTGATTTTGTTTAAAGATTGCTACCCCCTGGCACTGCTCCCCCATGGCTGAGTACCACCGGCCCCTGTGGAATTCCTCCCTTCCGTTCTCCTATTGGAAACTGATGCCCTAAGGAGGCATTTCCAGGCTTCCCAGAATTCGTCAGTTTGGATTTTTTTTTGGACTAGGGTTTCTCAGTCAGGGTTTCTGTAAGGCACCCTCAGGTCTCTGAGCATCCCAGGAATTACAAATTCCATCCTTTTACTGGGAGCTGGTGATCCTGTGACCTCTGCACTCCTCTCAACCTGAACTCCTCTAGATTTTACAAGTGAGCTGTGGTGTTCTGCTCAGGATGGAATGAGGCTTGGACAAGGGACCCTCCCACAGGGCCAAAGCTTTAAAAAACCTGAAAGTGTTGCTCCTTCCTTGCATTCATGCAATGCAACCTAAATTTGTCCAGACGAGAGGTAAAATTTTAATTCCTGGCCCTGTCCAAAGGAAAAGCATCAACCAGCCCATTCCACACCATTATTCCACCACACATTTAAGCCCCTCAACCTTCAGAACAGCAGGAACCCTTCAGGAAACTCCTTCCCACAGGGAGCTTCCTGCCCATCCTATTTATCTCTGATTTATTTCCAATTTATTTCTTATTTATCTCCTGTTTATCTCTGTCCCTCTGCCCACAGGCCTGGATCCATAGTGGTCGACTGCCAGTGCTTCTTCCAGCCTGATCCAAAAATCAGCAGGGCCGTGGTTGAAAGGACTTTCCAGGACAGGACCTCCAACACCACGGGGCTGTGGCTGGGGAGCAGCTACCGACTGCAGGAATTCTCAGTGGACAGTACGTGCATCCAATCCCTTCCTAATGTCCACAGGGATAACTCACTTTGCCACAGCACCCTCAGACCCTCCCAAACTCTGCTCCGTCAGAGCACAAATAAATCTATTATTAGATTTAGGTTTTTTATTATGATAGTATTAATTTTTTGTTATTTAAATTAAAAATAATTAATTTTACAAATAAAAAATTAAAAATATTAATTTTAAATTTTTTAAAATTAATTATTTAAAATAATTTATTATTATTATTATTAATCATGGGATTCTGAGTTAGGCCATTCACATAT
>VWYN01018205.1:34241-72363 GCA_013400075.1 Hippolais icterina | reverse complement strand
AAGAGGTTATTCAATATTCAGCTGTTCTTCAACATTATGGTGTCATTCAAAATGGAATTGTTACTCAAAATTAAGGTGCTTTCAATTAAAAAAAATCAGAAAATGAAGTGTGAACTGCTCACCACAACTTCAACCATCTAGAGCTAAATCAACTCTGAGCTTTTTTTCCAAATGTGCAGCATGCCAAAGAAATGAATGGCCTGGTACATTTGGAGTTTCCTGTCAGACCCCAGTGCAACTCAAGTCCTGCCAATCTAAGACTTTGAGCTAAAAGGCTGCAGCTCAGTGCTGCTTGGTGGGAAAGCCTCAGATTATCTCTGCTAGAATTTCATTTTCCTCTCCATTTCCAGCCTTGGAACTCTCAGTTGAGGCAGCAACTCACAGGACACCCCTGGAGCCTGGCAAGGAAAACTTCGGATTAAATTTCCAAATCTCCAACCTTCCCTACTCGCCAGAACTGCAAGATTCCAGCTCCCAGATGTACCAAGAGAACAAAGAGAAGATTGAGAAAGAGGTGAAATGAACAGCAATAGCTTGAGCTCCCTGCCCAAAGGATGTGTGAAATTAACTCAGCTTTCCTATTCTGTTCCTCCCCATCAGCTCGAGGTATTCAGGAACAGCCACCTCAAGGACCAGTTTGTTGGCTGCACTGTGGAGAGCTTTAGGTAGGTCCAGTGCTTTTTCAAGTCCCAAAAGAGCATTTCAGGAAGACATTTCGGGTGTCCAGCCCTCCCTGCCACCCTCTGTGCCCCCAGTGACACACGGGAGTCACTCCATTCTCCCTGGGTCAGTTTTGCCTTTAGCACAAAAGGTTTCTGTCCAAACAGAGCTGGTTTTGTTCCGGTGCTCGCAGAGCTGGTGTCATGCATGAACAACCCCAGGGTAAAGCAAACACGTTCATTCTCTCATTTCATGTGTTCAAATAAGCTCAAATTCCACTGACACACAGCAGGAAAACCAACTGACCACACAACTGACCAGCCTGAGGACAAAATCTGCCTGTGTGAGGGTCCTCCAACGACTCTTGCAGGAACAAAGCAGCAGAGTTGGTTTCCCTCTTAGAGTTGGTTTAACCCTTAGAAATAGAGTTGATTTCCCTCTTAGAAATAGAGCTGATTTAACTCCTAGAATTAGAGTTGGTTTCCCTCTTAGAAATAGAGCTGATTTAACTCCTAGAATTAGAGTTGGTTTCCCTCTTAGAAATAGAGCTGATTTAACTCTTAGAAATAGAGTTGGTTTTCCTCTTAGAAACAGAGCTGATTTTCCTCTTAGAATAGAGTTGATTTCCCTCTTAGAAATAGGGCTGATTTACCTCTTAGTAATGCCTTGCTAGGGATTAAATCAGTGGATGGATTTCACAAGGCTGCAGGAGTTCCTGTCTCACCCAGAACAAGCTGCTAAAAGTGATCCCATCCCAATAAAACATGGCTGGGACATCACAAACCTGAGCCTCCAAACCCCTCTCCCTGCACTACTCAGCTCTGCTTCATTTTCTCTCCTCTCTGCCTGTCACCCTCCAGGCCTGTCCATGGCAAAGGACACACAGAGGTTGCCTCAGTCTGCAAGTTCACCCTGGATCCCCTCTCAGGGACGTTACAGGGGCAGGAGGTGTTTGAGGAGCTGAAACTCCTGACCCAGGGCTTCACCAGGCTGGGCCCCAGCTACGAGCTGGAGGAGCAGAGTCTGGTGGTGGAAGGTGAGAGCTCCCGGAGAGACATTTTGGGGAATTCTTCCTAATTTTGTTTAAATCAGCTCCAGAGTTCTTCTATTCCTCATCTGTCCCACTCCTCATTTCCAGGTTACTCTCCACTCAAGACAGATGAACCAGTGTCCACAAGATCTGGTAGGTGCTTTTTTTGGCAAGCATTGACCCGACAGCCACAGAACACTTGAGCTTTAATAAATAATCAAACCCTGATAAATACTTGAGCTGTAATAAATCAGCATCAGTTATCTTGGAATGGAACTAAACCCATGGAAAAGACCAAAAATCCGGGGCTCTTGGCAGCAAACAGCAGGTGCCACCAGCCTGAGGGGAATGGAATTGAAGGACAGGAAAAAGCAGTGCAGTTTGGGAACTGTTTGAAAACTCTGGCACCAATACATTTTGATAACTGCAGTATTTCTAAAAAAAGACCAGTTAGATATGGTTTAGCTTAGCTACAACCCCAGAACTAACAGCAAACGGGAGAGGAAAAAAAAAATACCTTGAACTGTTACTTTCCCATGCACCACAAACACCCTGGTAAACAACTGCAGCTTTTGCTGACACCCTGAGCCCTGTCCTTGTCCCCAAAAGAGTCCAGAAGCAGTTAAGACAGAACTTTGTCACTCTGAATATCCCAGGAATTGTCACTCTGAATATCCCTGGAATCAGCTGGGGGCTCTGCTGCTCCCTGCAGCAGCATTTAAGATTGTGGATCCCTGAACCCCCACTCCATTTTCCCAAATTTCTGCAATTTGCCCTGACTGCAGAGTGTTCAGAACCTCTGAATTTTGCCAAGGTGAGGTCTCCCTCTCATAATCCCACATGGAAGAGTCTCTAAATCTGACATGTCCTTTTTTTATCCCTTTTCAGAGCTTCAGTTCTGGGCCATCATCCTCATCTGCCTTTTCACCCTGCTGGGCTTCATCCTCCTCCTCTTGTTGTGCTTCCTGGTGAGTGTCCCCTCTGCTGTCCCACCTGTCCCTGACTCCTGCAGAGCCACAGGAGGGACATTCAGGCACATTCCCAAGGATGCCAGTGGGAGCAGTGCCTGGAAACAGCAAAACCCACCCCAAATCCTTCAGTCCCAGCCAGCTCTTCCAAACACTGGGGATGGGGAAGAGAATTTAGAGTCAGCTGGGCAGATTTTTAGAAAAGGAAGCAGAATTTTCCTCCTTGAAAAGCAGCAGGATGGTGGCTGGCACTGGGTTTTTGCAGGGGGAAAAACACAACCCCAAAGGCGAGGCCAACACCAAGATGAGGAGCAGGAATTAGGGAATCCACAGGTGGAAAGAGGGAATCCTCTGCAGCATTTCCAAAACCTCTTCCCTGTCCAAATACCTGCAGGATGAGCAGGTTCCAGGTGAGGGAGTGCCAAAACCAACATTTTTAACAGCCTGTGGCAACCACATCGAGAATTTTGTATTCAGTGCTCTTAACCTGCAGCCTGGCAGGGCCGTGCTCCAGCTGCAAATCCCTGGAAAAGGCAGAGATCCTCTTCCCATCTCTGGTGGTGTTTTGATGGGGAGCAACATCTTAAAAGCACTGCTTGAAAACATTGCTTTGCACCAGCTGAGGAGAGCTGAATCTGCAGAGAGCAGGGAGGTTCAGGAGACAAAATTACAGCCAGCAGGATTGAGGAGAGGAAACCTCTCTGCTGCAGAGCTGCCTCACAGCTTTAGGCATTTGGGGATTTTTATTCCCAAAATCCCTCCCTCCCTCCCCACCTGGCAATGTGATTTGGGGACACCTAATGGCAGGCAGAGTTCAACTTTTTGCCATTAATTTTGGTCTTTTGGACATTAATTTTTGTTCTTTTCCCCACCAGGTGCTCTCCTGCCTGAGGAGGAAGTCCCACCTGTACCAGGTGCAGCAGGGCCTGTATGGGCTGTACTTCCCCCACCCGAGCACAGGGAAGGTTCACTGACCCCTCACCTTGGCCTTCCCAGACCCGTTCGTCCACTGATGAAGGAAAAATAGCTACAAAAACTAGAGAACATTTCTTTTATAAATTATTTCAGCATTTTCTCTCGCCTCGAGACAAATCTTTGCACTATTGCCACGATTCTTTTCATACTCCAGGAAACTGCCAACAGTGCAGGTGCTGAGGAAAATATTTTTTTTAAGCACTGCAGTGTTTTATATAAATATAAGTTTTATATAAATATTACACAACCAAAGGAAAATAAAAACTACCAGGAGCTGCAGTTTGCAAAGCCCTTCAGTGTTAACGTCAGTTTTCTGAAAAAGGCTTAAAATTATACTAATTTAGAGATTTTTGGGGACTGACTGTTGTAGACTTAGAAATCCCACCTAGATTTTAGCTTTTTAAACCACTGAGCTTTAAAAATGTAAATATCTTAAATTAATTCAAATATTTCATCTATTTATAATTATGACATTATGATGTAAAGAGACATTGTTAGATAAATCTGAGTGTGACACAGCCAGGCTGTGTTTTCTGAGATTGCTGCTGATTTTAGTTCAATAAATGCTACATTTTACTGCCATGAAGTCGTGTTTCCTCTGTATCAGCATGTTGATCATCCCAAATCAGAAACTCTGCAGAAATCCCGGAGGTCCCACCCCACAGCACAGCATCTGTTTCTGGAGTTCAGCACCTTTTCCTGCCCCTCTCACCCCACCAGAATTGCCCCAAAACTCCCATTCCATGCCCCAATTCCCTGCCAAGCACGAGACTCAGGGCTGTTTCTCTGCAATTATTTGATCCTATCGTTAAATGCACTCTCTGAAAGTGAAAGCATTCAATCAGAATTAACGAACCCATGATTAGTCATTAATCCTTCCACTGCAGGCAATGTTTCCATGCAACCAAAGCGGGTTTTGCTTTCAAAGCCAAGCTCCTCCAGGGCAGGTCCGACCAGTTGGGCCCCAGATCAGAGTTTCCTGCAGAGGGTTAGGATCTGTTTGCTCGCTCAAACAAAGGGCTTGAGGCACCAATTATGTCAGCAAACATCGATTAAAAGCTCTCAGAGCTCTTGCAAAACACCTCTGCAGTGTCCCCATCACCCCGAGCGTGGCTGCCACCCTGTGACAGGGACGGTGGGACTGGGAAGGAATTCCCAGCTCCCAGTCTGACCAAGAAAAGCTGAGTGACCCTGATGCAAGTTTGAGCTTTCATTTTTTCAGATTCTGTGGTGCCCAGGGTGCAGCTCTGAGCTCACAGTCAGTGTCACTCAGCTCTCTGCACACAGCAGGGACACAAAACAAATCTTGTCCCCGCTGCACACCAAGGACAACTTTCAGCCCAACAGCACAAACAAGGGTGGCTGGAGGGAGGAACAAGGATGGGACCTCACAGCCTGGAGCTGGAATTGGACAATTAAACCCCAATATGCAAATGGACCAAAACTTATCAAAGTGTGAGACCTCATGACCGTTTGTCCATTTTGTGTCCATTTTGGGTCTACCTTGGGTGTAGCCCTGGTCAGACCTTGTCCTGCCCAAGGTGGATCCTGGAGGCCTTTCAATAAATCTCTGCTTTAGTCTCTGGATCTTCCCAGTCTCTGTTCCAGGTCAGCCTTCCCAAGGCATCACCCCAGCAGGGCTGAGTCCAGCCATGAGCATCATAAAATCCTGGAAGGGACCCCCAGGGATCACTGAGTCCAACCCCATCCCCGCACAGACTCCCCAACAATCCCACCCTGAGCATCCTTGAGAGCGTTGTCCAAACGCTCCTGCAGCTCTGGCAGCCTTGGGGCCGGGACCATTCCCTGGGGAGCCTGGGCAGTGCCCCAGCAGCCTCGGGGGGAAGAACCTTTCCCTGAGCTCCATCCCAAGCCCTGACACAGCTTTGTGCCACCAGAGCAGCAGCTCCTGCCTTGGCAGCCCTGGATCTTCAGCTGACCCTGTTGTGCCTCAGTTTCCCTTCCCCTGGTTCCCCTCTCCCCTGGGGAGTCTCTCACTCCTAAAAAGTTACAAGTGAAGCCAACAGCAGGGATGAGAAGCTGGCTGGCACTGGCAGAGGAAGGTGCTGGATTTTGGAGCTGTTTCCTGGATATTCTGAATTTTCCTTTTCCCGCCCCAGGGGAAGAGCTGCCTCTCTCCCACCAGGAGCCACATCCCCTCCTGCCCAGGATTTGGAGAGGCCCAGCACACCCTGCAGGGCAGAGCTGGCACCGCTGTCCCATCCACTCCAGGGATGAACGGGAATGCAGAAAACCCAGCAGTTTCCCAGGGAAGCTCCAGGGGCACTCCAGGCCCAGCACTAACTGGGAGCACAGGGCACGTTTCTCACAGAAATGCACAAGAAGCTGATCTAATGCAGGAACTCCTCGATGCAGCTCTGCATGACCTCTCTGTGGGCTCCAAAATGCCAAGGAAACCTTCCCAGCACCACTTCTGACCCAAATTCCCAAAGGAATTGTTCCTTTCTGCAGGAACAGATGCACAACATCCACCTGATGTGGAATCAGCACAGAGCATCCCCCTCTGCCCAGCACAGCACCAGCCAGCCCAGGATGTGCCAGGAACCCCCAACTCCCCCCACATTTGCCATCCTGGGCAGGGGGAAAACCCCAGCCCTGCCAGGGTTCCCCCACAGCTGAGACCCAAAACCAGAGCCAAAATTAAAGCTGGGAAAGAATGAGAAAGGAGCCCCAAGGCAACTGTGAGGGAAGAGAGCAGCAGCTTGAGGGAGAAAGGGCTCCAGGGTGCTCTGGGGTGGCTGGTGCCTGTAGGCCTGATATTTCTTAGTCTGAGAGATTCTACCCTGCTAGCAGCTGCTGACTTTCCTCAAGGGAAAACTTCTTAAGAAAGCTTCTTCTCAAAACAATCTTGGCAAACAACTCTCCTTTCTCAAAATCTTTCTCCAGGTGGTGTTTTGTTGTTTCTCCAGTTTAACTAACGGGATTAGAGAGGTGTCTCTCCTATTCACCAATCATGTTAAGTCTGTATCATAACAGCCTGTAAAAAGGCAGTAAGAATTAGACAATAAAGCTTTTTCTATGCTCTTTGCCTTCTGAAATATTTAGTCTCTCATCTTTCTTTCGTGTCCTACAAGGACAGGTGTCCTCGAGCCTCAATCCAGGGCTGCTTTCCAAGGAATGGCCTCACGTTCCGTGGTGCTCCTGAGCATCCCCTGTGCCGAGTCAGAATGAGCTTTGTGCTGGGCTGGGCCAGCTCAGCACCGAGCAGGGGCTCAGCCTGTGCCCTGGGCAGGGACTGGGCTGGGGAAGGTCACAGCAGGAGGGTGGAAAACTCCAGAATCTGCTCCTGGCTCCTGCTGCAGCCCCTCCCTTAACCCCCTGCACAACCTCTGCCTCCCCTGCCTTTCTTGTCCCCTTCCCCTGCAGCTGCACCGGGGCGGCTCCTCAGCGTTCCTGTCCTTGTGTTTGTCCCCACGGCACCCAGCTGAGTCCCTGCTGCCACCAGAGGGTGAACGGGCCGCTGGCAGCACCCATCCCACCCTGCCCAGCCCCTGCCTGGGCATTGCTGTCAGGTCACAGCCACTTCATCAGTCTCTCCTAACACTGGAAGCCAGCCTGAGCTGCACAGATGAGATTCAGCTGCTCCTCATCCTTGTCCCCAGCAATTCCTGTTCCATTTGGCTCTCAGAGGTGGAGAAATGCTCCGTCTGCTTTGGAAGCAGCTGTCAGAAATCTCATTGTGCAGCAAGGCCACCCTGCAGGGAGTCACACACTCAGACACCTCTGGACCTCCTGCTCTCAGCAGCAACCCAGCACCACTTCCCAGGGCCAGGATTCCATGCTGCCCCACCTTTCATGGAGAGAACAGGGACAACCTGAGCTGCTTGTCCAGAGCAGGGTCCAGACCACTCAGCCCCAGCTGGGACTTACAGCTCCAAAGGCAAGAGCTCCTCCTTCCTCTAATTAGTTAATTAATCTAATTGCATCTCACCTGCATTTCTCCACTGGGAACCTCATCCTGGGGCAGCCAGATCTCCACCGTGCCCAGCCAGGAATTAATTTAGAAACTGGTTGTTATAGCAGCAAATGCATCACTTTGTTAGTGCCAATCGCTGAATTTACTGGCACAGTTTGGTGTCACCTGCAAGGCTTGGTGTCATCTGTAGGGTTTGGTGCCACCTGTAGGGTTTGCTGTCTCCTGCATGGCTTGGTGCCACCTGCAGTGTTTGGTGTCACCTCCATGGCTTGTTGTCATCCGCAGGGTTTGATGTCCCCTGCAGGGTTTGGTGCCACCTGCATGGCTTGGTGTCACCTGTAGTGTTTGATGTCCCCTGCATGGCTTAGTGTCCCCTGCAGGGTTTGGTGCCACCTGCATGGCTTGGTGTCACCTGTAGGGTTTGCTGTCCCCTGCATGGCTTAGTGTCCCCTGCAGGGTTTGGTGCCACCTGCATGGCTTGGTGTCACCTGCAGGGTTTGGTGCCACCTGCATGGCTTAGTATCCCCTACAGGGTTTGGTGTCACCTCCATGGCTTGGTGTCACCTGCAGGGTTTGGTGTCCCCTGCATGGCTTAGTGTCCCCTGCAGGGTTTGGTGTCCCCTGCAGGGTTTGCTGTCACCACGATGCCAAGCAGCCCAAGGGACACCTACCTGTGCTCAGCCAGGGCAGCTCAGCGATGCCAACCCCCACAAGGTGACACCTGTGGCTCAGGGCAGGGGCACTCGGTGGCAGCTGGCAGTCAGCGCAGGACAGCGTCCAGCAGGATGTCACAGGAAGGGGTTCCACAGACCCCACCCAGCCCCCGGTGATGTCACAGCGCCCTCGGGCACATCCCACATTCCATCCTCGGAGCTGCCCCAGGAGAGGCCCTGCCAGGAGCTGGGCACTGCAGGGAACGTGGCAGGGCCATGGGTGGGGCAGGGCCAGGGAAGGGGAGCAGAGGGGAGGCTGCAGGAGTGCGGGAGGGGTGCAGGAGGGAGGCCAGAGGGGTGCAGGGGGGATGCAGGGGGGATGCAGAAGGGCTGCAGGAGCAGTGCAGGAGTGTGAAAGGGGTGCGGGAGGGGTGCAGGACGGAGGGCAGGGATGCTGGGAGCATGCTGCAGGACAATTTCTCCTGGCTCTGACCAGCAAAGAACTGGAGTCTCAAATGGACCCCAAGTGGTCACTGCAACACCCCTGAAACTTCCCAGAGAGAACCAGTTCATCCCTCCCTGGAAACCCAGCCCCAAATCGGGGCTGCCTGGAGGAAGGAGCAGCCCCTGGGATCCCCCAGAGCCACAGGGCTGTCCCTGTCCTGAGCTGTGGCACCGTGTGCTCACGGGTGTCACCTCTGCTGCAGGGGGCATTGCTGAGCCCCAGCATTGCAAGAACCAAGATTATTCGAAATCTAAACGACTTAAATCTTACACTGTCTGATTTCACAGCCCCAGGGAGGGCAGAGCATCAAGATTTGCACTCCAAATCCAGCTCAGCTCCTTTGGCTTTGGCAGCAAAGGCTGAACAGCAGCACCCTGCGAGGGGCAATCCAGGCTTGGATTGAGATCCAAAAATTCAATAGCAATAAATAATAAATTCTAATAAATATAAACAACCCCTGAGTGTTTACAGGAGGTGAATCCCCATCTCCCAGGTGACATCTAAGCTGTGGGGAGTGGTCGGACAGGTCCCACCTCAGCCCATCCCCAGGGCAGCCACACTCAGCGTCCTCCAACCGCTGTACCTGAGCTGTGTGTGGCACAGCACCTGTGGCACTGTGTCCCCAAGAGTGTCACCTCTTCTGGAGGTGGCATCACTGAGCACCAGCATTGCAAGAAACAACACCAAAAATAATCCCTAAATGAGACCACAAAACCCCTCAGGACCTTTGAGCACCATTTGTGGTTTTCCCGCCGCATTCCTGCCCAAAGCAGAGGATCCTGTGGAGAATCCTGGGGGTGCTGAACCTGCACAGGACACGGAGCTGGAAAATCCCATCCCTGGGGCTGGAGGTGCTTCCCCCGTCCCCGTCCCTGTCCCTGTCCCCGTCCCCGTCCCTGTCCCTGTCCCTCTCACCGTGGCACAGCCTCGCTGGCACTCCAGTCCTGCAGCCCCATCCTGTGGCCACCCGGAGCCCCAAGGGTGGCCCTGCCAAGGCCATCCTGGGCCCGGGGACATCCCGCTGCTGCCTCTGCTCCAGCTGGCCCTGCCAGGGGCCCGGCTGAGCAGCGGGGCCACCAGAGCTGGCCCTGGGGACAGGGGCTGTGCCCAGAGGGACACGGAGCCCCTGCCAGGCCCAGCTTTGGGTCCCCTCTGGGCAGGGCCCGCGGGTACCCCCCAACACCGGGGTTGCCAGGGCAGGGCTCCCACCGACCCCACCCTGACCCGGGTGATGTCACCGCGCCCTTGGGGACATTCCCCCAGTCCCACTGGCTTCCATGAGGAATTCCAACCCCATGGGATGTGTTCCCTGCCCCAGGGAATTGCCCTGCAGGGACACTGCTGTGGGGCTCCCCAGGCCCAGGATCAGCCTGGAGCAGGGACTCCCCCCGGTCCCTGCCCTGCTCCGATGGAGCACGCGGGCTCTGGGATCACCCTGGCAGCACCACAGCAGCGAGACACCTCTCCCAGAGCACGGGAAGCATTCCCAGAGCTGCCCCGGGAGCCAGGAAAGGCCCTGCCAGGAGCTGGGCACTGCAGGGAACATAGCCAGGCCATGGGATGGGGCAGGGGTGTCACAGGGACAGGGCAGGGGAGCAGAGGGGAGGCTGCAGGAGTGTGGGAGGGATGCAGGAGGGGTGCAGGAGGGATGCAGGAGGGAAGCAGGAGGGAAGCAGGAGGGAAGCAGGAGGGAAGCAGGAGGGAAGCAGGAGGGAAGCAGGAGGGAAGCAGGAGGGAAGCAGGAGGGAAGCAGGAGGGAAGCAGGAGGGAAGCAGGAGGGAAGCAGGAAGGGTGCAGGCAGGAGGGGTCAGGGACGCTGGAGGCATCTGGCAGGACACTTCCCAGGGATTTCTGATTAGCCAAGAGTGTTTCATTCTGAAAAGCAGACTCAAAATGCTCACTTAATTTCCCCTGAAACTTCCAGAGAAAACCAGTTCATCTCTCCTTACAAACCCAGCCCCAGTCTGAGCTCTCTGGAGGAGGGAGCAGCTCCTGGGATCTCCCAGAGCTGCTCCCAGCCCCTGGCTGTGCCTGCCCAGGGCTGTCCCGGTGGCTGAGCTGTGACACAAACCACGGCCGTGTCCTGTGGAGCAAAGAGCTGCAATTTATTTCCTGTGAGCTGCAAGGGGAGCCATGGGGTGGGGGAGGAGTCCAGGCACACCCCGGGGTGTTGCTGTGCACCCCCGGTATCAGCTGAGGAATCACACCTTTGTTTTTCAGGCTGTTCCTTTTTCTGGTAAAGGCTTATCATGGTCAGCGCTCTTCTTGGCCCCTGGTCAGTGACCCTGCAGTGACCACAGCCCTGAGCGGGCACAGCTGCAGCCACAGCACAGCTCGCACAGCTGCAGCCCTGCAAATCCCCTTTTTCCTTCTGCTGCTGCAGCAGCTCCTTTACCTGCAGATTCAGGGATGGAGGCAGGAGCAGGGAGTTCATCTCTGCTCTCTGCTCTCCATCCCCATGAGCTGGGAGTGCCCTTGGAGCAGCTCCTCTGCCCACTCTGTCACATCCCCTGTGGGTGCCTGGGCACTGCCACCACTGCAGGTGATCCAACACCTCCAGCACCTCTTTATCTTCCCTTTCCCATGGAGGAGGATGGTTCCTTCGAGTGTTTGGGAAGAGTTTCACAGCAGCAGTGATTGCCGTGGGGCTTTCAGGGACAGCTCCTGTGGCAAAACCTGCACGGAAACACCCGCCTGGTGCTCTGGGTCCCTGCACATCAATGGGTGACGCTGTGCAGATGGGAATTTGGGGACAAGGACACAGGCCAGCAGGATGCCAGGAGCTGGGGAGGTGGGCACAGGCCAGCAGGATGCCAGGGGCTGGGAACACGGGCACAGCCCGGGAGGATGCCAGGAGCTGGGGACAAGAGCACAGCCCAGCAGGATGCCAGGGGCTGGGGACAGGGGCACAGGCCAGCAGGATGCCAGGGGCTGGGGACAGGGGCACAGGCCAGCAGGATGCCAGGGGCTGGGGACAAGGACACAGCCCAGGAGGATGCCAGGGGCTGGGGACATGGGCACAGCCCAGGAGGATGCCAGGGGCTGGAGACAGGGGCACAGCCCAGCAGGATGCCAGGGGCTGGTGCTCAGGTTCCAATCAGGGACAGCAGCACCTTTGTAGTCCCAAATTTGGGACTGTAGTCCCAAATGCTGGCTCTGAGCTGACGGCAGCTCCCAGGTTACCCCGAGCCTTTTTTGGGAATAAAAAGCAAACACACCCCAAATATTTCCCTGCAGCTCCTCCTGGCTCAGAGCCTGCAGGGCCCGGGGCTCTCTCCGTGCTCAGATCCCTTCACTCCTCGCTCCCAGTGATGCCGTGTGTGTTTTTAGTGGGATGCAAACCCCCCCGATCCAACAGGGATGGGAGGGAGAGGGAAGAAAAGCATGGTGTGATTTTTGAGGTTACTCAAAACATTGAAGTAATTCAGCGGAAAGTCTTTTTCTGCTGTAATTTCACTCTCCATGCCAGGTTGTTGCTGCTGTATTAGAGAAAGGCGGCGCGTGTGGGAGGTGTGAATTAATGTTACCGCACTGGGAAGGTGGTGACGACTGGAGATCTCACAATGATGCACATCAGGCTCCCTCCTCAACAGGGCTGTGAGTGAGTGCAGTGGAAAAAAAAAGGACATCACTGGTCTTTTAAGAAAAAGCCCAAACCAAAGAGCTGTGAGACACCTGCGTCAGCAGATGCCATTTCAAAGCACAGACACTCACCTCCTCTCTCCTGGGACAAGTGTTAACCTTTAAATGCAGCCTTTCCACTCCTTTCCCTTTCACTCACATATTTTTTCCTCCTCTTGCTCCCCACTTGCCAAAATCACTTCAGTTTCCCCATCGAGAGCCTGTGGCTGTTGTGTGCCAGGAGCTGCTCCATCCACACCCCCCACACCCCGTCCCTGTGCTGCCATGGGCTCTTCCAGCTGCAAAATCTCCCGGTGGCACCCAGGACTTGGACATTGGCCTCATTTCTTGTCCTTCCTGGGCCAATTCTCCTGGAGATGTGGCTGGAGCTGGAACTCCCCAGCTCTGGTATCAAGGGGAGCTGGCCAGGAGCAGCTCTGATCTCTGTGGTGAGCAGGGACAGGAGCCCAGGAAGGGCTGGAGCTGTGTCAGGGCTTGGGATGGAGCTCAGGGAAAGGTTCTTCCCCCCGAGGCTGCTGGGGCACTGCCCAGGCTCCCCAGGGAATGGTCCCGGCCCCAAGGCTGCCAGAGCTGCAGGAGGGTTTGGGCAACGCTCTCAGGGCTGCTCAGGGGGGGATTGTTGGGGTGTCTGTGCAGGGACAGGGGCTGCACTGATGATCCCTGTGGGTCCCTCCTAGTTCAGGACATTCTGGGATTCTGTGGATTATTTTAACTCTCCTGGCCTCCCATCTTCCCCAGTGTTTCCAGTCCAGGTGCTGAGCGCTGGCTGGGGCAGGTCTGGAGAACAAGGGCTCTGTGACCCACAGGTGTCACAGCTTCTCCCAGTCAGGCTCCAGTGCAGCTGGGGGTGGCTGCTGGGAGCCCCCACCCCAATTCTCCACCCCCTCAGAGCGCCCGTGTTCAGGGGAAATGAAAGTTCCTGTGCACATCCTGTACCCAACCCGCAGCAATTCAGGAGAAGTGGGATGAGGCTGAGCCTCCTCCTGCACCCCCGAGGCCAGGCAGGACAGAGGGGCTGAGCCCGGGGAAGGACAAAAGGTGCCTCGGGAAGGGGGAGAAAACCGGGAGGATCCCTGGGATACCGAAGGGAATTGGGAACTTCTCGCTCACATCCCAACTCTCCCTCCCGAGGGAGGAGCAGGGGTGGAGGGGGATCTGCAAACCCCCCGGGCCGGGAGGAATCTCTGCGCTGCTCCTCATCCTCCCACTCGCTGGGCATGCAGCTCCCTGTTTATTTGGAATAAGAGGATTTAGTGATCAAATAACCTTTTAATGCTGAAGTTGCAGCCTCTGCTTCAAAGGCATTAAGAACAAAAATGGTTTTTTCTGATGAAAGTGCCTGACTCAGGCACTGAGAGTTCCCAGCTGCTGCTTTAGGGCTGAGTGCCTCGGAAAATGAGGAGAGGAAGCTGCTGTGAGAGGCTCAGCTCTCAGCACTTGTCACCAAATGTCCCCAAAGGCTTCCCTGTCCCACCCACTGGAGCAATCCCCAGCTCCTGACTAGACCCATTTATTTGGGTCTAAAAGGTTATTAGAAATTAAATAATTTAAATCTTACAATGTTTGATTTCATAGCCCCAGGCAGGGCAGAGCATCAATATTTGTTCCCTAAATCCAGCTCAGCTTCTGAACTTTGGCAGCAAAGGCTGAACAGCAGCGCCCTGCAAGGGGCACCTGGGCTTGGATTGAGATTCAGAAATTAAATAATACTAAATAATAAATTGCACTAAATTAACCAACCCCTGAGTGTTTACAGGAGGTGAATCCCATCTCGCAGGTGACGTCCAGGCTGTGGGGATGTGGTCAGTGAGGTGCTGTGACAGGTCCTCCCCAGGACAACCACACTCAACATCCTCTGAGCACCACCAGCATCCTCCAGCCTCTCAGAAAGCAACACCTTTTAACCGAAATCTCACAAATTCTGCCCAGTTTGGCAGGGAAAGTCCTTGTTCCCACAGGGAGGGGCTCAGGAACTTCAGCCCTGTGGTTGTGCTGCTCCCACAAGGTTTCCACAATGAATCATTGTGTGACAGACGGGTGGCCACCACGACTCTGGGGCTCTCCTTCTATTCCTGTGAAGTTGTGCAGAATTGTTGTGCACACAAATCCTCCACTTCTCTTCCATGCTGAAATTTTAGATTTCACAGTGGTGCTCACCAAAAAGGATTATTTTGCCCCAGGCTTATCAAGGCATGGCGTAAATAATGCAACAGCATTTCCATTCCCTTCTGGATTTTGTGTTTTGCTCTTCCTTTTTCTCCTCATTTTCACGCTGTTTTTTACCCACAACTCTCAAACACTGAGGAATTCAGGAAGGTCATTTACACCACAGGAAAATGCGGAAACAAGTAGGAAAATTGCCTGGGTTGTATTAAAACTTTCTAATTTTGTTTAATTTGTGGGACCAGGTCAGACTGGGGATGAGTCATGGTGCCCCTCAGCTGTGTCTCCTGTGGATGCATTTCCATTTGCTCCAAGGAGACAGCAGGAATTAGGGAATTAATAAAATCATGCCAGCCAGCTCCAACCATTTCCCAGAAAAGTTATTTTATCTTGAAAAAAAAACCCCAAAAAACCCTAACAATTTTTTCAAGTATATTCCAATACAGAGACTCCTCTCCTTTCATTTTTGTCACAGAAATAAGAACCAAAAGTGCAACTTAGCACCTTAACCTTTGACATTCAGTGGAGTGGAGGGAGGGAAATGCTGACAGTAAGAAAAGCAGGATCAGATCATGCTTCTTTCACCTGCCAGGGAGGAAAAAGGAATTCCCTGAGCAGCTGTAATTGCTGAGGAGCAGGAAAATTGCCCGGGAAGGATTTTCCTGCCCTTCAGCTGGGGAGCAAAGAGAGCAGAGGCAGCACATCTGGAGCTGGGGGTGACCAGGAGGCCACATCTGGATGGCTGCACTGACATCCTGTGGCTGCATTCCGGAGGAAATCTGGGGGGATCAATAAAAGCCTTAATTTTTTTCCTCTGATCTCTTCCAGAAGAGGAACCTCCAGCAGCTGAAGCAGCGACCTTGTGTCACCAGAAAATATTCAGAATTTCTGACATGGGAGCCAAACAGAGCTGGCAGAGCAGAGGGAGGCTCAGGGCATCCCAACCGTGGGAAGGGACAATCCTGGAGCTCAAATTCCTGACCAGCAGAGCCTCCTCTGCAGGGTTTGGTGGCTGTGGGGAGCACGGGGAAGTCTCTCCTGCTCAGAGACACAACAAACTCCTCACACCTCTTGCCACTGCTTCATCTGCAAGGAGGAATCTTCCCCTCTGCCTGGGCAGCGCTTCCCTCTCTCCTGGGGTGCAGAGAACCCAGCTGGACTTCCCAAAAGCTGGGCTTTGTTGGGCCAGAGCAGCACTTGCACACAGAAAAGTTGGAAGGGACCTTAAGGATCATCCAGCGCCAATCCTCAGGCACCCAATATTGTCCCCCACACCTCTGTGACCCTTCCAGCTGTGCACCAGATGTGTGGTGGGTGTTGATCTCTGCAGGCACCAGGGCTGAGGCAGCCCCAGAGCTCTGGGTCTGTGAAAGGGAGGGATAAACCAACAGGAAGAGCAGACAGTTCCCAGATTTAAACAGAGTAAACCAAGAATTCTGGGGAGATTGGGGGGATTTTACCCAGAAAAGTCACATTTGGGGTTGTTGGTAGACTTGGTTCACATTTCAGGCCAAGCCATCAATAATTGAGGGAGATTGGGCAGAAAAAAAAAAAAAGCAGAAGTAAAGACCACATAACCCTGAGTGAGGTCTGGGGAGTTCAACACAGCTCTGCCACAGCCTCCTGCAAAACAGAGAGGGGGAAAGTCAGGAAAAAGCCACTCCTGAGCAGGGCACTGGGGCTGGGTCTGCTCCAGCGAGCCAGGGCTGCACCAGGCCTGAGGAGAAATTGGGATGGAGACACTTGGGCCCCTTTGTGAGAGGTTTGGGGACCAAGGTTGAGCTGGGAGCAGTTTTCAGCTGTTCCTTTGCCCCACCCAGCCTGAACATTTCGCAGCTGTGAAGATTTTTAATACCTGAAAAGAACAAAAATCAGGACCAGGCCAGCTCAATTCACCCTGGGGTGCTGCTCTCCGAACAGTTTTGAGGTCAGGGAGTTGCCAAACCTCCCCTGCTCCCTCGGATGTTTTAACACTTGCCAGGTCTGAGTAAGGCTGTGAGAAATGAGAGCTTGTGCTCTTCAGGAGAACTGATACCACAAACCTGGCCTGGGATAAATAACTCGATGTGGTCACACCTCTGCAGCTGCATTTCAACAAGTTCCTGGAGAAATCTCTCAGTTTCTCTTTGTTTTCTACAACAGGGACAGAAATTTATAAGATGTGATAAGAGAAAGATCGGAGCTGGAAGGCAGCTCCATAAATCTGAGTGTCCTGTGCCCAAAATATCCCAAATAATCCCTTCATCCCAACACTTTGCTGTGAATTACTGCACGTGGACAAGGATTTGGGGGGGAATAAGGAATTTAGGCAGCAACTCCCAGCATTTCACACCAAATTGCAAAATCTGCTTTGTCCTTTTGCAAGCCAGAGGATGGAGCTGCAGTTGAGGGGACACAGGAGGCTGAGGTCACCCAGGGGATGGTCAGGGGTGTCTCCAGACCATTTCCCAGCTCTGTCCCAGCCTGAGCCTGCTGTGGAAGGACAGATGGACCTCACAAACCTTTTGAGGCTTATCATCCTGAAGTCACCATTGGATAAATCAGGCCAAGAATTCCATGGTCATGCACATCTCCAACCCTGGAAGTCCAACAGGCACCAAAACACTGTCCTGTGCCATTTCCTCTGCACCCAGCAGCTCCCGAGGTGCTGACCCTCAGGTTCTGTCCCTTCCAACAACAGGGATGTGGATGGGTGTCCTAGCAATGTAAGCTGTGCCCACAGTCTGTATTCCATCCCCATCCCCAGGAGCTGCTGGAACCAGCTGGGGCAGTGTTTCCCTTCTCTCCTGTCCATGCCCAGCAATGCCGTGCCCATGGCTCATGGGGAACTCCCTGCAGGAGCCATCTCTGGTTCATGGGCCAGCAAGGAGCCACTGCAGGGCTCAGAGAATGAGATCAGCCCATGGGGAGATGCTCCGCCCAGGGGGAGGAGCCAAGCATTCCCACCTGGATAGAATCCGGGATTTGGGACAGCACAGGGAGCCCTGACCCACTGGATCCCCAAAGGACAAGAGCTCCCAGACCTTTCTACAGGATCACTGCTTGGACAAGAGCATTTCATCTGCACTGCTGCCACCACCCTGACTAACACGGTGTCAGGTTGGATTCTGACACTGTCAGTGGTTTTTTCTACTATTGCATTTACTTTCTTTTACTTTCTTTTACTTCTTTTCCTGTTATTAAATTGTATTTCTGACTTAGAGTGTCTCACTAGTTTTGCTTTCAAACCAGCACAGTGGGCATGAGAATCCCAAGTGTTTCATAAAAAACCTCCACTACCCTCAACCCCCACTCCCAACCCCCTTAAAATACCCTCCAAACCCCAGCTTTTCCAAACACTTTTCCAATTTTGCCCAGAGAGTGCCTGAACAGCCTGGGGTGACTGGGCCAGGCGGGGAACTGGGACCAGTTTGCACCAGATGTGCAAAGGAGAGGATTTACAAACGGGGAGGCTGTGAAGCAGGCACCTGGATCTAAAGATAAGGATGGGGCTCAGCAGGAAAGGGACAGGCCCAGCAGAGCAGGCCCAGCAGGCAGGGCCAGTGCTGGTGCAGCTGGTAAGGCCAGCAGGAGATAAGGGGCAGAACAGCTGCCTGTGGTCAGCACTCAGCCAAACCCCACAGGATCTCCATGCAGGAAACAGCAAAGCCCAGCCTAAACCTCAGTCCAGAGGCTGTGACTCAGCCCAGGGTCAGAGCATCAGCAAGAACTCAGAGAAGTGATGCAGCATCTCCTCCCCACTGCTGCCCAGCCAGCCCCTTCCCACTGCAAACCCCTCCAGGCTGGGATTTGGGAGGAACCCCAACCCTCTGCCCCACAGGGATCCCCAACAGCTCCCCCTGAGCTCCAGGTCAGGCCTGACCCTGCCCAGCTCCCCTGGGATTTGATGGTGCAAACACCAACCCAGGACATGATGATTATTTTCTTTTCCACAAAAAGACCAACCCACTTCTCTAGAAATCCTTCTAGGAGTGACGGAACATTAGATGGAAAGAATTCTATGGGGTGGGAATGGGGAAATTCACTCTGGGTCTGAGCTGTCCATGCAGTGTCTTCTCTCCTGAGAGGGGCCAGGATGCAATACAGGGAGCCGCTCATTTTCAGATGGTTAATGCTGCTCGTGCTGTATGGTTTGGAAATTTCCCTTCTGATTATTTTATAATGCTAGAAATATAACCAAAATTAGATTTAAAACTGGTTTTTGAATCAGCATTGCCCTCCCAGGGGCTCCCCAGTGCGTGAGCAGGGCACCTCTTTCCAGAAGTCATCGCTGACTTTTCATGCCTCAGCAATGATTCAGTTTGGGGCCTGAGCCTAAGCTAAAGGTCAGCATTAACTCATGCTCTGAGGGGAGGGCTCTGTACTCATCTCTCTGCCCAGCTCTGCAGTGTGTGACACACAGTGCATGAAAGGGGTGGGATTTGTTGGGGTTTTTTGAAGTTCACTGTGTCTGACGACAGAGAAATTCCCCTTTTGAGGCACGAGCATGGAGGAGAATTTGGACGAGGCCTTGGCTCCATCCAGGCTTGTCCCCAAAGCTGGGGGGTGCTCAGCAAACCCCAGGGAGAGCAGCAGCAGCATCACCCACCCCCAGCTCCCCTGAGCCAGAGTCTCCCCCAGCTCAGTCTCCAATTCCTCCTGGCAGATTCACCCTTCCTGAAATCCTCTCCTTGTTTTTTGACCCCTGTGCTCTCTGCTGCAGGGTTTAGTCACGAGCTGCACGAAAAAAATCCATCCTGAAGCTTTTGTAAAGCCTCTGCCCACTTTCCCTGGGTGCCAGCTCGTTCTGAGGCGTGGAAAGCACTGAGCAATTTTCCCCTGTTCACATTCTCCAGGGCTCCCTTGATGTATATTTAGGTGCCTGCAGCGTGTCCCTCTCAGGTACTTCCTGCCAGCTCAAAGCAAAACCTCCCTGTCCTGGCAGACAGATAAAAAATACTGGAATAGTTTTCCAAAATGGTACAAGCAGGAAGTATCTATCTCCTTGTCTCCCCCTCTTAGGACACACAGAGGATTTTTTATTCTATAGTGGGCAGCCCAGTAATAAATCAGCTTGAAAACTGCCTGAAATCACTTTGGAACAAACACTAATTAAAGAATTATCTAAGCCTAAGTAGAGGCAGGAAGAGCTCAGTTCAGTTCCAGCCCAGCCTCACAATTGGTACAAAAATGGCTTTTTTCTGAGGGTGTAACTGAATGTGGAACTTGGGATAATGGACAGGGATGGATGGATTTGTGTCTTGGTTTAGGAGGACAGGTGTCTGCCAAGGAAAGCTGGAGCTTCCCTTGGAACAGAGAATGTAAACCCCCTCCCTATGAATTATTATAATTTTGAAATTAAGGGGCTTTCAGGTGGAGATATGGGAATAGGAATAACAGTTCTTTACGAGGAATATTAAAAATAAAAAGTAGTAGTACAAAAAAAAAAATGAAACAAACAAAAAAAGGAAAACACTGACTGACAGAGTCAGAACACGACCTGACAGCCTGTTGGTCAGGGTGTTGGGAGCAGTCCAGTCAAGTCCTCCTGCAGTGACAGATGTGGTTCTATTGGAGCACAGATAATCTTTTACCTTTAGAAGGGTGAAGTTTTTCTCTGAAGGCTCAGTGGTGGTGAGATGGGTCCCACGTTCCTCTGGGAATCCAAACAGGCTGTGCTGGGGTTCCAAATCTTGGGTTTTATCCAGGTAGGAATGCTGGGCTCCTCCTGCTGTGTGGAGCATCTCCCAATGGGATGATGGAATTGTATCAGCCCTGCAGTGAGCCTGGATGGCCCATGAACAGCAGATATCCCCTGGAGGGAGGATGGGTGGTGGAAGAGATAAAGAAACACTGCCCCACATGGTTTAACAGCTGGGCCATTGACAGAAAGACACCATTCCCCTCCCAGAGAGGAATGGGTCATAGAAGAGAAAAAACACCTCCCCAACAGGTTTCAACAGATAGTAATAGAATACAAACTGCTGGTTACATCTTGCATTGCAACCCAAGATATCATGGATGGATGACGGGTGGATGGATAGATAGAGATGGACGGATGGATGATGGATGGATGGATGGATGGATGATGGATGGATGATGGATGGATGGATGGATGATGGATGATGGATGGATGGATGGATGATGGATGGATGGATGGATGGATGGATGATGGATGGATAGGGATGGATGATGGATGATGGATGGATAGGGATGGATGATGGATGATGGATGGATGATGGATGATGGATGGATAGGGATGGATGATGGATGATGGATGGATAGGTGGCTGGAGGGATGGATGGATGGATGGATGGATGGATGGATGGATGGATGGATGGATGGATATTCCCCATGCAGGAAATCTTCTAGGACAAAGGAGGAGTGAAGGTGTGGAAGGAGGGGAAGAACCATCTCCACCTCCATCTCCTCCAGGTGAGTGACCCTGAAGGGGAGGAAAGGAAAACCTGGAGGAGGGGAAAGAGGGGGGCAAGGTGTGAGGTGAGGCAGGTGTGGGACCAGGGCTGGCTCATTGCACACCCTGTCCCCATCTCCTGCTGCTTTTCCTGCTGCTGTCCCACCCTTCACAGTCACCCAACAGCTCCCAGTGCCACCAGCCCCAACTCCAAACCGGGTCTGGCCCCTGGTTTGTGTGAGAGCAGGGACACAGCAAACAGGAAATGTTCTTCATTTCTTCAGCATTCTCAACGCCCCACAAAAATCACCTTTGGGCACCTGCAGGGTTAAATCTCTTGGGGTTGAATCACTGGGCCAAAGGCAGGAGGGGTGGGAGGGACAGCAGGATTAGGAGACACAGCAGGATTAAGAGGTGCAGTAGGATTAGGAGGAACAGCAGGATTAGGGGTTGCAGCAGGATTAGGGGGTGCAGCAGGATTAGGGGGTGCAGTAGGATTAGGATGGAGAGCAGGATTAGGGGGTGCAGCAGGGTTTGGATGGACAGCAGGTTCTGGAGGCAAACCATGAATCTCAAATCCATCCTACAGATTAAAGTGAGCTCCCTCCCACCCCCTCGCTACATCTCGAATTCTTTGCAAGCACACAGAGCCAGCCCAACCCTGCCCAGAGGGAAAAAACCCCGATCCCACAGGGATTTGGGACAGCAGGAATAGGAAGGAGGTGGTTTCTTACAGTAAAATTTCTCCTGTGCCACCTCCTTGCTGTGGGCTGTCCCTGCCACTTGTGAGGGGAAGAGGGGACAGCGGGAATGGGGCAGGAAATGGAACCGCCTGTGGTTTCCTTTAATCTGCAGAGCATCACTGCCTCACATTTCACACCTGAGCAGCGGCTGCAGCTCTGGCTTCCCCTCATGCCAGGGGCACAGGAGAGCCCCCCTTGTGCCCTGGCAGCTGTGCCAGGAACCTCTGCCCATTTCTCTGCACTGATCCTGGCGCAGGACACGGGGACAGGGCCGGCCCAGGGGCTGATCCTTGTGGGGTGTCCCTATAAACAGTGGTGAGCTGGGACACAGCCCCACACCCCAGTGCTGGAGGGGCTGTGCTGGGAGCTGGGGTCCTGCTGTGGGAACAGAGGCACAGACAGAGGGAAAACACCTTTATGGACAGAGGAATGGGGAAGGTGGGTGCCTGCAGCTCCCTGCTTGTTCCCACTTGTTCTCATAGGATGGATTTATCACGCTGGCTGTTCCTGAGGGGGAAAAATGCAGACCCAGTCCCAACAGTCAAACCAAGATGCAGACCCAGTCCCAACAGTCAAACCAAGACACATTTTGCAGCTCCTTCAAACAGTTTTATTGGGCACATGTTGGTCCCTCCCCAGTTCAGGTCCCTCGTAGAGCTCCTACTCAGGGCCCTCTTTTCCAAACCAGTTTGAGGGATTGTTCCATCCTCTGTCAGGCAGGGTGGGCTGTCCTTTTGCACAGTCCTATTATTGCTGCATTTTTTTATTGGCTGTGAAATGATTCCTAGAAAAACACTCTTGACAATTCTCCTTATTCTCCAGAGCCTGAAGTTTTCACGGATCATGGGATAGGTTGGGTTGGAAAGGACCTTAAAGCCCATCCAATTCCACCCCTGCCATGGACAGGGACAACTTCCATAGCCCAGGGTGCTCCCAGCCCTGTCCAGCCTGGCCTTGGACACTGCCAGGGATCCAGGGGCAGCCACAGCTGCTCTGGGCACCCTGTGCCAGGGCCTCCCCACCTTCCCAGGGAACAATTCCTTCCAATATCCCATCTGTCCCTGCCCTCTGGCAGTGGAAGCCATTCCCCTTTGTCCTCATGAGTGAATTGTCTCTTTCCATGTTTCCTGTCAGGTCCTTCAGGCACTGGAAGACCACAATTAGGCCATACCAGAGTTTTTTTCTTCTCCAGGTGAACAATCTCAGCTCTCCCAGCCTTTCCTCCCACCAGAGCTGCTATGATCATCCTGGAGCCTCCTCTGGCCTGGCTCCAGCAGCTCCAGCTCCTCCCTGTGCTGGGCCCAGGGCTGGGGCAGCTCTGCAGGTGTGGTCTCACCTGAGGGGACAGAGGGACAGACACAAAAAGGAACAGGAGAATCCCTTGAGCTGGAACTATGAGCTGGAGACTTCCAGGGATCTGGGCCAGGCCATTGAGCTCCACTGGCAGCTTTGGTTCCTAGCAGGGCTCAGCAGGCCCTGCAGCTCTTCTGTCTTTTGGGACATAGACTGAAAATGTGTGGTTGGGGCAGAGGAAAACAGCTTGAAGTTGCTTTTTCCCTTTGAGGTCTTCCATCAGATTGGGGCTGATGGAATCATCAGATTGGGCTGGTCTTGTCCATCATGTTAAAATATATTTGGGGCTGACAGACACAGCAACATCAGAACTGCAGGATCATCCTTTTCTTGGGAAAAGAGACAAAGCAGGGAAGATGTGAGGAGAGGAAGTTACAGCTGTACCTGGAGTGCATCCCTGAGAATTCTCTTTGGCTTGAAAACTAAGGAACAGCACCAAGCAGGCTCCAGAGCCCTGCAGGAAGCTGCTCTCCCTGAGGCTTTCCCAAAGGAAAAGCAGGCAGAAGGCAGGATGGACAGGGACTGGGTCCCAGCAGATGCAGGAATACAAACACCATGTGCAGCTTGTGCTTGTTTGGTAAAGAGTTCCCAAAACCACAAAGATCAGGTTTGAAAAGACCTTCAGGTTCTTTTCTAAAGAAAGAAGCAAAACTAAATATTTTTTGCATTTCAATAATAATAATAAAAAAATAATATTTAGTCTTCTATAATAACAGTTGCAAAGATAAATGAAATTATCTTCTGGACCACAGCATGTCTGGTCACAGAGAAAGAGTTCATTCTCTTTGGAGATACATTATGGTAAACTGGAATAAAGTACAGGAGGTCCTGCTTTCATTTCATGCCAGTGTAAATCCACCCTCCCAGAGTCACAACCCCTTTTTATTTTCTCCAGACAGCTGAGGGGTCTGAAGCTGGTTCCATCAACATTTTCCTGTGTCAGGGAATTCTGACTTCAGGCACGTTGGTGAGGATGAAGGTGGTGATGAAGCAAAGGTCACTACAGTGGTTGATACCCCTGCCAGCTTTAGTGGTGTCATATTGTGTAGGGACCATCATCACTGTCTTGGCCTCTTCCTGCCCCTTCACACCTCCAGTTTGAGCTTGCTGTGGTAGCAGAGTGAGACCAGGGCTGACCGCAGGGTCCAGGCCAGCTGCAGCTGTGCTGTAGTGATACAGCCCCAGAAACTCCCTCAGCATCTACACAGAGCAGGGAAAATAACATTCATCTTTGGAGAAAAAGACATTTCCCTCTCACCTCGTCCTTCCAGATCCTTCATGTCCTTGCAATGGCTCACTTTGGCCCCACAGCAGCTGTTGTTGTACTGCCTCAGTGTGAGTCCAGCCCAGTCTCCTCCAGACTGCCCAGGGCTTTGCTTTTAATCCGGAGCTTGTGCGGGAGGGCAGCAAAGTTCCGGCCCTTCAGCTGCTCTTCTGAGGGGCACGGCAGGCT
The DNA here is from genome assembly GCA_013400075.1 of Hippolais icterina. Lineage (NCBI taxonomy): Eukaryota > Metazoa > Chordata > Aves > Passeriformes > Sylviidae > Hippolais > Hippolais icterina. Next base: position 47,887 of record VWYN01018205.1, on the reverse strand, counting down.
GCAGGAGGGCACAGGAGAAGTCTTGGGCACTTGTTGCTCGTCATCTTCATCCGACACCGCAGTGCTGCTCTCCTTCCTGGCCTCGGCAGTGCCAGGGGATGGGCACAAGAAGCAGGCGTTGCCCAGCCAAGGGCAGGGGAAGGGGTGTTTGTCTGGGCATGGGTAGCTGAGGAATGGAGAGCAAACCGTGGGGCTGAAGGGTGCATCAAACCTTTTGGGGCTGAAGGATTCCTCAAACCTTTTGGGGCTGAAGGATTCCTCAAACATTTTGGGGCTGAAGGATTCCTCAAACATTTTGGGTTGCTGCAGGCCAGGTGTGTCCATGGGAATGGGTTTGGAGTCACAGCTGAGGATGTTTGTGGAGGGCTTGAAGGTTTTGCAAGGAAACTCAGCCGGTTCCAGCACCTTGGGCACAAAACTCTTCCGGGCAGGGCAGCAGGAATCACCAGCAAAGGGCTCCATGCCCAGCAGGGGTGAGGCTGCCCGGTGCCCCCTGAGGTAGAACCCAAGGGGGCGGCCCTGGTAGGGGCTGGGCTGGGGGCTGAGGAGCCCAAAGCGCAGCTTGAGGGAGAGCAGCTCTGTCCTGAGCACGGCGTTCTCGCGGCTCAGCGCTGCCAGCTGGCTCTCCATGGCCACGTCGTTGAGGCGCCGCTTCTCCCGCGAGCGCTTGGCGGCCTCGTTGTTCTTGCGCCTCTTCTCCCAGTACATGCTGTCCTTCTTGTCGTCCGGCATGAACTCCCTCTTCCGCCGGGAGTGCCTGCCCGCCTTCCCCAGCTGCAGCACCAGCTCGCTCCCAGGGGCCAGGAAGTTCTCCATGGTGGTGTAAAAGGCAGTTGGGGGTCTGTTGGAATGAGAACACTCATTATTTGCCTCTAATGGTGATTTTAATTAGTGCAACTGGCTAAATTAATATCAGAATGGGGTTGCTTTTTCTCTCTGTTACATGGAAAGTGAGGACAACTTATTCCTGTCATTTTGGAGCCACCTTTTCAAAATATTTGGATTCTGTAACGTTTTCAAAATATTCAGGTTCTGATGTTTCAGCACATCAATCAATCAGTCAATCACATCTCACCAATATCAGCGAGATCCACCCCAGGATATGCACAAACTGTGCATGACTGAGCAGAGTTTCACCCCACACATTTCGCCGACTCAGTGAACAGCCACACTTTATCTAAGTAACTTCAATCAAGATGATAAAAATTAGTAGTGATCTCCTACTCATCTCAAGCTGCCTTACAAAGGAAGTAAGAGTGATTAGCCCTGTTTGGGAGATAAGGAAGGCACAGGGAGAAGAACTGATTTACCTCAGTCACGGACTTTGGGTAGGAGCTGAAGCAGGGTTACAAAACAGCTTTGCTATCACAGAATGGTTTGGGTTGGAAAGGACCTCAAAGCTCATCCCATTCCACCCCCTGCCATGGGCAAGGACACCTCCCACTGTCCCAGGCTGCTCCAAGCCCCATCCAGCCTGGCCTTGGACACTGCCAGGGATCCAGGGGCAGCCACAGCTGCTCTGGGCACTCTGTGCCTGGGCTTCCCCCACCCTCACTGAGAAGGATTTTTTCCTAGTATCCAATCCAAACCTATTCTGTGTCAGTTTGAAGCCACTGTCCCTTGTCCTGTCATACAGGATTTTGTGAATAATCTCCCTGGGGTGTTGTGACAGTTCTCACTCAGAAATTCTTCCCTGCTGAGGACCACGTCCCTTCCAACAGGAAGCTGGGCCGAAGGGACCAGCCAGCACCAAGCCTGATAAGCCACCACCTCTCCAGGATTGCTCTAAAATGGTAAAGAAAAGCGTAATTGTTTCACTTCAATGAGCAACTGAGACACTGGAGTTTTGGTACTGGCCAAGTTTGAATCCCCAGGGCCCTTGTAAAGGTCCTTCACTTCATCTCCTGACTGACACTGTTGTGCCCCATCAACACCAACAGTGACCAAGGTGTCTCCTCGGTGTGTGCTGGTTCCAGGACACTTTATCAGCACTGAAATGTGCTCATGGTTCCCCTTGGAGATGGAATAACCCCAGCAGCTGTTTCTATAAGTGACAAGGGCTTTTCTGAGTCATGGCGACAACAGCCCTGAGGTTCCTGGCAGGGCTGCTCACGCTGATGGGGGGGAAAGGGCTGGCTGATGCTGTCAGCTGAAAACTCCCCCACGTCTTACCCCCAAGAAAAAATATTTCAGGCTCAACACTGCCCAAACTGAGAGGCAATAAACTCACCATGACATCCAAAAGCCAAGCATTGTTCAGTTTTTAGCCATAATTTTTCAAAAAGCTATTTAGGAATGAAATGAAATCAAGATACAGAGGTCAAGTGAGAGATCAAACTCCTGCAGAGTCGGGGTTGCACAAGTTTGTGAAAATGTGGCACGTGAGCTTTCTGAGAATCCACATGGCTAATAATGCACATGAGTAATTCCAACCTTCCTGCTGAACCAATTTATTGTGTGAGCAACACAAATCACTCTTTTCTCTGTGGCTGAGAACCATCCTTAAGCAAAAGACAAAAATATAATTCCAAATCATTCCAGAACTCACTCTGGGCAGGGACCAGCTGAGCACAGACCTCAGTGAAGGACACACAGAAACAGAAAAAATCACGGACCATGTTTAGGCTTTCCTCTCATCTTCATCATCCCACATCAACATGACTCAAAAGAGCTCATTTTGTGGGAAATAATTCCTAAACATTGTTCAGCTGCAATTTGTGTCTGAAGGTTGAAAAATTCCAGGGTTCTTCACTTTCTGAGCTTCATGTGGAAAGGCCATGTTTGAAAGGTCTGGTTTTCCAAGAGTCACCTGTTATTCCTCCAGGATACAACTCAAGAATCATAGAGAGGACAAAATTTTGGAAGCAAAATATCATAAAACCCCAGAATCCCAGAATGGTTTGGGTTGGAAGGGACCTTAAGGATCATCCAGTGCCACCCTCTGCCATGGGCAGGGACACCTTCCACTGTCCCAGGTCATTCCAAGCCCTGTCCAGCCTGGCCTTGGACACTGCCAGGGATCCAGGGGCAGCCACAGCTGCTCTGGGCACCCTGTGCCAGGGCCTCCCCACCCTCACAGGGAACAATTCCTGCCCAATATCCCCTCTAAATCTACTCAGTGTCCATTTAAAGGTATTTCAGAAAAGCAGATCTCTTTTTAAGGTATCCCAAGCACCCAACAAATGAAGCAGGAAAGATCTCTGGAGGATTTTGAGGATTAAACATTGAGAATGGATTAAATGAGCTCCATCATACACACACAGAGTTACACAAATACTGTACAGCAGAACGGTGAGCACTGAGCCTGAAATGCTGTTCAAGGCCTTTGATTTAGTGTTCTACTGCTTGTAGATGAAATCTTTATTTATGCAGTTTTAGAAACCTTCAGTACTGGTCAGTTGTCATCACCAGTGACCTCTGCACAACTCAGACCTGCAAACCAGACCAATCCACATCTATTCCCTCTCCCAGTTTGCCCAGTATGACCAGAGTTTTGTTCAGGCTTAAACAGGAAAAGTCCCACCTAAGTACTCTCTGCACAAATCAGTGGGATTTTGTAATTAAATACATTTGGAATGCATTTATTTTAATTTATCACTAAGCCCTGGAGATGTCAAAGAGTACAAAAAAGTTCTGAGGGCAACTACAAACCAAAACAAAGAATGTCCTTTATCATTAATAAATTGGGGGTAATTCCTCCAGCTTTCGATCAAAATTACTGCTGACCTGAAAGCATCAAAAGGAGAATTTCAGCAAGTGGATTTCTGGTTTCTTACAGTGTCAAGGGGCAGAAATGCAGTTTTATCAGGGCTTAATCACTTAGCAGGAATGTTTCAGGTTTGGAGGTGACGTCAGTTGTTGTTGAATGAGTCAAAGAGATACAAGTGGCTTTTTCACTGGTAAACTCCTCACCCACAGTGTGCAGAGCAGGTTGTTCTCTTCCCTTGCTCCTGGTGCCCACCACAAGGGGATCCTCTGGGAAGTTTCAGGATTACTGTTCCCAATATTCCCTGTTCAGTCAGCCCAGGAAGCACAGCGGGGGGGAAAGGGATCCAAAGCAGGCATTTGTGAGACAGAGCCTGAGCAGTGAACCTTCCTGAAAACTGATTTTGTTGAACTTTTCCCACATTAATCCAACCCCTCACGCTCCAAGTGATGGTGCCAAGGCGGGAGTTTCCTTCAGAACTCAACACTTGAAGCACATGGAAGTGAAATAGTGAGAAGTGACGGTTGAACCCAGGGGAAAAGGGAGGAAACAAACATTTCCATTTCCTTGGAGGTTGGAACGCCTGGAGAGAGGCTGGGTGTGAAGTGGGAGGCAGAGGAAGAAGCTCTTATCAGAGCTTCTTATCAGATCTGGCCTTTTAAGGTCAAGGAATGAAGCCTGAGCTGGGCCAGTGTGTGAAAACATCAAAGTTTAGGCCACAGAGTCTCACCTCTACCTGTTATTTTTAACATGTATTTATCTGCAGCCCACAGAGTCACACCTGTGCCCACACGAGTGTCTCAGGGCTCTTCGCCAGCGGGGCCTCCAGCAGCAGAGAGCACAAAGTGACACCGAGCCCATCCCCACAGGCCCAGTGGAAACATTAATGTGAGCAGTGATACTAGAGCACTTTGGTCAGGTGAGTTATGCAACCAAGAGTTTCTAAGGTGCTTTGGTGTCTGTTGTTTCTGCAGCTGGAAGGATAAAAGACATTTATTTGCCTGAATATAGGCCGAGCTCGGTGTTATCTGCATCCCGTACAGAAAGCACCAAAACATTTGTAAAATGATGCTGTTTCTTTGGTTTTCACCTCTTTTTTGTGCTAAATCTGCTGGTTCTGTTCAGACAGAGCATCTCTCAGAAGCTCTGCTTCTCTAGAGAGCAGCCTTTGAGTTTTACCTCTGAGCAGGCCGAAAGCAAGGCACGGTTTTTATATAAAGATTGTTAAATACATTAAGATAAGCAGTAAAACCCATCCTAATCACTTCTGCAATGCCTCTGATCATTGGGAAGGGCTAAATGTGCAGTGCCCTGGTTTCATGTGCACCTCTGTTTGCATTTGCTCCCCACCACCCTGCTTGAAAGATCCTCATTTTTGGTAAAAACTTTTCCTCCCACTAAAAGAAGGCCCTTGCAGAGCTCAGCTTCAGAGATTTGGTTCAGCCCTATCTCCCCTCCTCTCCCTTATCTCCCCCCCTGAGCCACAGATCAGACGGGACTCTGATGAGTTGGACTTTCCAGCAGAGTGTGCAAAACCCTCCAGGAAAAACTCAATATCTCAGCGGAACTGATTCAGTGCTGAGCCCTGAGCTGATACACAATCAAACTACTCTGAAATCAGCTGCTGAATCTCCCTTTGCTCCAAGACAAGCCCTCGACTGTCAGATTATTCTTTTTGTTTCAAGGCTGCAGTAAAATTTTTTAAAAATCCTGCAAGGGGCAACCAGAACAGTTTCTCCAGACAGAAATTTGAACTCATTATTTCTCAGGAGTAAAGAAAATGAACTGGGATTATTACGGAATGGATTTCAAAGAAACAAAAGGAATCTTCATACAGCACAACTAAAATTTGGAGTTCTTTGCCTCAGGATAATGTAGTCATCAAAAAAGGGACAAAGATCAGGCCTTGTTCAGCAGCAAGTGGTTATTGATATACAGCTGAACCACAGTCACGGTTTTACCCTGGGATTAGAAAGGATGACGTGGATTAAATACAAAATTCAATCCCTCTAGTATCATATCTGTATTTTATCATTCTCAGCTTCCTCCATTTTTAAAGCGTGACTTTAAATTTTGCTGCGTCTCTTGATGGCTTCTCTAAGTTGAAAAATTTTTCTTAAATCTTTGCACCTGTTTATCTTTATATTTAAAAAATTATATCTACAACAATCAATAAAAATTTGGTGTTTGAGGTCTCATTTAAAGCACAGCCGAGAGGAGCATTTATCACTAAAATGTCAAAAATGAAAAATCCAAACATAAGTCTACATATATTTTAATTAAATAGGACAATGAATGTAATATAAAAGGGCACAGAGTAACTTGGCAGAACTTCCCGGTGTTGGAGATTTCTGATCTTAGCTCTGAAGTGAAAATGGTCAATTTTAAACAAGCACAGGGAAGGAAACTTCCAACTGTTTTCCATAAAACACCCAATTTCATTATGAAATTCACAGCCCCACAGACAATCTCTGAATCAAATTTTCATTCCCAGTTTCCTGATCCCACTGGCTTCATCACCCATATATACAGGCACCAATCCATGGGAACATCACTGGAATTTACCTTTATTAAACTGGGGTCAGAATCTGGAATTTGGAATTTAAATCAAACAGTTTGAGCCAAGTTGCCCTTGTTTCACACCAATATAAAAGAGCTTGAGAGCTGCCTATTTTTTGTCTTTTAAATTATCTCATCCTAAACTAAATCAAAATTCAGCTCTTAATCTCAAGCCACTTCAGCACATCAATATCAAACCCACAGAAGTTATTGAGAATTCGCTCTGATAACATGAGATAACTCTGATATTTTTCACTGATATGAGAACTTACGGTGATGAAATGAGGCCCAGGTGCTGATTTACATCAGAAACCTCTGAAAACTTCTCCCAGGGACACAGTGCAAGCAGCAAACAAGTCTTGATCCCTGCTGCTGCTGCTTCTTCACTTGAGTAGTAAGGGAAAAATTAACCCTGTGGTTTGGTGGTATCTCAGGGTGCTCTCTAAACCTCCCAGCCTGTTTAAGATAAAAGGACTCCACTCTAATTACTCATATTCCTGAGTATTTGACATTCACACTGCACAGTGGTTAACAGGAGCTGTTGAGGAACAGCTATTACTCACTTCTTATGTCTCAGTGGGAAATAACGTGGTCTGGTGATGAAAGGAGGCACAAAAGGAGCAAACAGCAGAACCCAATGACCTGTGGCAGCCACTGCCAGAGGACTGAAAGCTTTAAACTCAGACTCAAACCAAAACTGACTCTGAAACAACCCCACTGTGCCAAAGCCCCAATTCGCTGCGTGTCTATTTGAAAACACCAAACGATTGTTGGCTCCAAGTGTAAAATATTGCTGCAGGTCTGGCAATGGATTGCCACAGCGTTAATTTCCAAAATTAAATGCCAAAGGCATTTTCACCTTCAGCTTTTCTAAAATCACTCAAACTTTGCATTCCTTTATTGGAAATTCAGATTTCAAGATCCCAGAAGGATCCTCTGGAGCAGATTACAATTACTATTCATTATTATTACAACCATGGATGCTGAACTCCCCAAAATCACCTTTTCCTGTACAGATTCCAGGTCCAAAGGGCACAATGAACTTCCAGGTGTGCTAAAATTTTAAGCTCTAAACTATTCAATCACTGTTTCCACAGCCTAATCACAACAGGTGGTTTGTTAGAAGCTCTGTAGAATTAATTTTGTCTTTTTGGTCTTGAGGTAGGGGAGTTCAAAGCCTGGGAGCTGACCCTGAGTTACCAAAGCAGCTGCTTCCTTGATTCCCCAGGCCCTGTGGTCCAAGCCCACAGCTCTGAGGCTGCTCTGCTTGGGGTAAGAAGCCTCAAAGGCAGCTCAGGTATTGGAACAACCTGACCTCTAAATTTGACTGTGGGTCTGTGACAGATCATAAGGCTGGAAATGTGCTGCAAAACCCTGAAAAGCCCTGAGGTGCTGCTGAACCTTTACAAGTGGCCAAGTTTTGCATTTCTTGGTCTGCAAATGCCTCAGTGAGAGCGGCTGAATAATCACAGAATCAGGAAAATAATGCAGTTTTCACAGTTTGCACCACTTCAGCTGCTTCTGCACCCGAGAAATCTGACCTGTCCCACCCTGGTTCAAGATATTCATAAATGTGGGGTAGTTTTTTCCCTCTAGGAAAGGGCTTTCAAGAAATCCTTTTTCTTCCCCTGTTTTATTTCATCATTTGGATGGATAATGTTGACTCTGGGACAGTTTATAATTTGTGGAATCGGGAATTTGAGTATTTCAGCCAAAAACTGAAATCAGCTCTGGAGTTCTCAAGATGGGACGGACGTGGAGCTGCTGGAGTGAGCCCAGAGGAGGCACCAGGATGATCAGAGGGGTGGAGCAGCTCTGGGAGAGAAGGCTGGGAGAACTGGGAATGCTCAGCCTGGAGAAGGTAAACTAATTGTGACCTTCCAGGACCTGAAGGAGCTCCAAGAAGGATGGAGAGATAATATTTCCAAGGGATGGAGGGACAGGACACAGGAAATGGCTTCCACTGCCAGAGGGCAGGGATGGATGGGATATTGGGAAGGAATTCCTCCCTATAAGAGTGGGGAGGTCCTGGCACAGGGTGCCCAGAGCAGCTGTGGCTGCCCCTGGATCCCTGGCAGTGTCCAAGGCCAGGTTGGACAGGGCTTGGAGCAGCCTGGGACAGTGGGAGGTGTCCCTGCCATGGCAGGAATGAGATGGAATTTAAGGTCCCTTCCAGCCCAACCCACTCCATCATTCTGTGATTCCATGAAAACTCAAAGCAATTCAGATCTCTGTACTTTCATATAATTCCTGCGTATTTTTTTAAACAACTAAAACTCTCCTTGGAAGCCAATTATGTCAGAAGAACAACCTGGACACTACGGAGCATTTTACAAACATCTTTAGCTGCTCCTTCAGTTTCAGCACCCGTTAGTTGGGCCCTGCCCCAGGAACACAGAACATGAATAATTGAATGATTCTTTTTCCCCAGGCCGTTTCTTTGAGATATCTGAGCTCTTTCATTCAGATCAAACAATGCTGAGAGAGGTGGGAATTCCCCTGAGCTGATTAATGGCAACAAACCCAGCCTGGCCAAGAGCTCCTGACACTGCCCCTCGCTGAGATCACACTCGAGCACAACCACAGGGCCCAGCCTGCAGGAGCAGCCCCTCCATATCAGACCTGTCTCGTTGAAAACATCGTCTCTAACATCATCTATGACATCATTTATAAGAAAGGAAAGAACACACAAAGCCTTTGTGCCCCTCAGCAGCACAGAGGGCAGCGATGACCCTGGCAATTCCTGGGATGTTTCCAGAAGCCACTCTGGGGCTGCAGACAGGAACCTGCAGGGTGTGGCTGCATTTACCTTGATGGCACTTCAGGAAAGCTTTTCCAGGCACTGGATCTTCGCTCTCACGATGGAAGGAGAAGAGAAGGAGCTCAGGAGCTGAAGAAGCTCCTTGGAGGAGCAGTTGGATGCCCGCGAGCGACGTGCGGCGAGTGCAGCCCGGCTTCCGCCCTCCTCCCTTCTCTGCCTACCCAGAGGGGTGGAAAATTCCATCTGCTTCATACTGAATGTGACCAAAACTGCTGTCACAATGGGGTTTTTTTAAAAAGTGAAGATCGATGGGCAGAGATAAAGCTCATTATTGCCTGAAGGTTACCCCACAGGTTACGGTGATGCCTTGGCAGGAGGAAGAAGTGAGAGGCGGCCGCCAGCCCAAGGTAAGTCCCTTCCTCCCCACAGAACGTCACTGCAGGCCCTGAAATCCAGGAGACCTAAACTGAAATCTAAAATTAAGCACAGCCTAAGAGCTTTCACTGAGACAAGGCCAGAAATGCTGGCTCAAGCAAGAACTGCCACCAACCTTAACAAGTCAGGGGTTTCTGTTTCAGAATTCCCAAGAACTCCAGTTCAGAAGTCAAGACCCACCAGGAAATAACTGACCACACTTCTACTCTTTTGGAGCTGTGACCATCCCTGGCCAGCAGGTCTTGAGGGCACATGAAATCCCTATTTTAAAAGCAGAGTGGAACTCTGTCGTTTTGGTCATTTCTTATCATTTGCAAATGACAAAATCCCCCTGCTCTGCAGAAGCTGAAAAGGTGCCACTGTCACCAAGTCCATGACAACACTTCCAGAGGAAAAGCAGAACAAATCCTTATAAAAACAAGGACTTTCCTTCATTTTCCAAATCCATCCTCCAGCAAACACCAGTCAGGAAAAAGCCTTCTTCTGATTCCTGATCCCTTCCTTCATCTTTCCAGAAATCTGTTTCACAATGCCCAACTCAAAATATTTTGTACAGCCCATGAAACTCCCAGGATCCCCATCCTCCTGCTCCTTGTGTGGTTCCTCACAGCAGCAGCTGCAAATTATTCCTGATTTACCAAAGTGAACCAGGCCCTGACCTTATCCCTAAGCCCCAGAGACACACACAGGCAGTGGATTCCATGGGATTCTGCAAAACCAGCCAGATCCCAGCCCTAAGAAATTATTTAGCTTTAAGCAGACAAACTAAAACCGAGTCCAGCTCTCTTTTTCTTTCTCCCAGTCTTTTCCTGTGCCTAAGCCAGCAAAAGCACTTCCAGAACTCAGGGCTAGAGGGTCCCATTTACAAGAGTTTCCTCAGGACCTGAATAAAACTCCCTTCTTTGCTTCCCCTCCTGTTCCAGACCATTCCCACTGAGATGTGCAGAACATTCAGCAGATTGGCCTGGAGCATCTCAAGGACCACAGATTTCTGCATATGGCACCTTTGTCATTGTCTCCTTATGGTTACAAACTGTGGCTGCCCCTGGATCCCTGGCAGTGTCCAAGGCCAGGCTGGACAGGGCTGGGAGCAGCCTGGGACAGTGGGGGGTGTCCCATGGCAGGGGGTGGCACTGGATGGGCTTTAAGGTCCCTTCCAACCCAAACCAGTCTGAGATTCTGTGATTTTATGATAATTTTCCAGCAGGAACACTCCTATCCTTGAGTTGTTTTGCAGAAATCCTGTCACAGGACCTGAAGTCCTCTAAAAACTTTCTTTTTCCTTTTGAAAGGAAGCAATTCATCACCACAAGCCTGGCCTGGAGGCTGCAAGGCCTCCTCCACTCGTGCATGTGCCAAAGGCACTCTCAGCCCAGCCTGATCACATCTCTCAGTCATTAATTGCTAATATCAAGATTTTCTCTCAGAGGTTTCCCTTTCATGCTGCCATCACAGGAAATAAATGAAACTTCTGAAGATTTTTTGGGCACAGTCAGTGCTGCTGCGTTTCCGTAACACACAGAGCTGCTGGCAACCCACGAAAGCTGAAACTGCTCATTTCAACCCCAAATCTTTGTTCCTCTGTGCCCAAGGCAGCAGGGTCCTTATCAGGGCTTTATCAATCTCAAAATGCTTAAAAATAAAGTCGAAGCTCTAAATTTGGATTTGGGTTTTGTCTGAAACTGCGCTCAAGCCAAATCTGGAGCGTTTCCTCTAAAGCTGTTCAACTCCTTCCAGGTTTGCAAACAAACAGAAGAAATAAACAGCCAGACCATGACACGAAAAAACAAAACCCAATGAACTCTCTCTTCCATCCCCTGCTTATTCCAGTCTTTGCACTATTCCAATTATTGCAGCGTTAGGAATCACAGTAAACATGCACAAGGCGGAAGCAGGAGGAGTTTCTTGACTCTACAAGAAAATAAAGGTACTTTTCTTTTTCAAGACACAAAGGCAAAATCTGCTCTTAACTCCACCTTACCTGACTTTCTGCTATTAATTACCCCTTATCTGATGTTTTTGTTATTAATTACATCTTACCTGACTCATTTTAACTACCTGAATTATTGCACAGCTTTGGAAAGGGAGGGAGCCTTAGCCTGGCACCAATTTCAGCAGACTCAGGGCAGGTTATTCACCAAAAGGGTTTCACCCACCCCATCTTTTAGGTCTGAGGGACCGCCAGGAGATGGGACAAGTCCTCAAACTCCCCAAAATCCAAATTTAAGGCGACACTTCACCCCCAGCTGCTGAGGCCACGCTGCTGTGGTAGCACAGGAGGAGTCCCCCTCAAACCAATCCTGCCCAGGGAAAATACCCCTGCAGCCAGGGCAAGCTGGAAGATCAATTATTAATTAATTAATTTGAGTGAGAAACAGAAACAGTTTGTGAACAGCAGAAATTGGGCTGTGTTCTAGAGGTTTCCACCTCAGGAAAAATCAGGGCAGGGACCCCAAGGGCAAGGCCAGACCCTGGTGTTGTTGCTTCCAAAATGTTTTACAGCTGCTCAGGAAAAAAATCCTGGGGTTTGTAAGATTTTCCCAATATCTGCTGTTTATCTGGAAGCCTCTGCGAGCTAAAGGTGCCTCATTATAGAAGTCTCACCTTTTCATTTAAGAAATTGTGGGGCCTCAAAAACCAGATGGGCAGAAAACAACAGCAAAAACCCAACCCCACAAACAAAACAAAACCAAAAGTTCTTCACATTTGGTTTCCTAACCCAGGATCATTTGAATTTAACTTTTAAGGCACACTGTAAAGAAATTCAAATTGGATTGGAATATTTTCTGCATACAGTTGATGGTTTAAACTCTTCATAAGAGAACTGAAGTTCTGAGGCACCTTAAAGATGCCTGAAATTTGAAAGCGGTGTTTTTGAAGTGAAACCTGCTGCATTTGACAACCTGAAATTGGAGGAATTAATATTTTCTGCCTCATATCTGCAGGTTCTTCCACTTGTGCTGGCACGGGAGCCACCCTATAATTAATTATTGCGATAATTATTATGAGCAGGGTTCTAATATGGGATAAGTGGCACGTAGGACACTTAGGAACAGTATTTCCCTTATCCCAACAAATCTTTGGCTGCCCCCAAGAAATACAGCCAGTGAGAAGCCAGAGCACAACAAAATTCAATTTTAGAATGGCCAAAAATGAATAAAGCTTAAATATTTAAAAAAAAAAAAAAAGCTTTTTATTCCCTCTGCTACAACCAAGGGCTTTTGTCACCTGTGGAACTGGAGGTTCCAACTTTTAAATGGGTGCCCAGTTAAGACTTTTTTAGTCTGGGAAGACCCAAGAAATGTCATTTTTTGCAGGTTTTTTATCAACAGAATAATTATTTATTCTCCAACTTCCTTGAAATCCATAACAATGCTCAAAAAAGCACAGCGGAAAGAAGAGGCAGCAAAAGTGTCCAACTTTGTCAATGAGGAAAATAAAGTGAAGTAATACAACAAAATCCACAAATATCAGCACTTATATCTGCGGATGGGAAAAAGAATTAAGGAGGAAGATATTGGACATGGCAGTACAGTGAATATTTGTGCACCCAGGTGTCAGTGGAAGGGAGCGTGCTGGGTGCCAGTTTAGAGACAGAAATTCAGGGACAGGTGGGGGAAAGCAGAGAATGCAAAGAGATAATAAAAAGAGGAGGGAGAGAGAGAAAAGGAGGATGGAAAAATAAAAAGAGAAAGGGAAAGAGAGAAAAAAATAAGATAAAGAAGAAGAGAGATAAGAGGAAAAAATGAGATTAGAAAAAATCTTCAAAATATGAACAGGAAAAATTGCGGGGAAAATATTAAAAGATTTAAAAAGAAAGAAAAATATGGGGGAAAAAAGAAAATATATTTTAAAAAAATTAAAAAGCAGCGATTTTCCTGCCACGAGCCAGCCCCACCCCAGGAGAGCCCCGGGGCTCTGGGGACAAGCGCAGCAATGGTTTCCTCCTTTGCCCCCTTTTCCCCCACCACCTGGAGAAGCCCCAATTCCACGGATCCCCAGCAGCCCCGGGGCAGGACTTACCGTGAGGGTGGCACCCAAGCCCTGCAGTCACCCGGCTCCTGCGGGAGCCACCCAGGCAGGGCGACAGGGGGACGTGTCCCCAAGTGTCCCTCACCTCGCAGCCCTGTGACAGCCCCGCACCCCCACACATGACCCTGGCTCCTTTTTTGGCTTTTTTTTTTT
>VWYN01018205.1:20225-34142 GCA_013400075.1 Hippolais icterina | reverse complement strand
TATTTTTTTTTTTTTTTTTTTTTGCACGAGCAGCCCCGGGGAAGCTGCAGCGATGTCGCGATTACGTAAGAGGCGGTGACATGCGGGGACAGAGCGGGGGGGGCGCAGGTGGCTCTTGCAGCGGCACCGCTGCTTTCGAGCTCCCCTTCAACATCTGCCGCGAGGGGGAGGATTCTGTGCTCAATTCGAGCCTCAAAGCGCTGCGCAAGGTGTGGAGTCACCCAGGAGCGAGTGAGGAGCCCCAGAGGGGTGACAGCAGCACCCTGAGGTGGCGCTGGACCCCCGCGGGGTGGGACACGGAGAGGAAGAGGAGGAAGATGAGAAGGGCTTGATGGATGCAGCCGTAAAAACAAAATAAATCTCAATTTAAATCTCACTTTAAGCAAGATTGGCAACACAGAGTGGCACAAACCAACAGGGACATTCAAGGCTGGGGTTTTGAGATTATTGACATTTCATTTTCGTTATTGACAGATCAGCCATCGGGACACAGCAAAATCTGTGCTAAAGGCAGCCACACTTAATGAATTGATTCCAATCAATTAAATTCCCCCTCTGAATTCCTCAGTTCGACGGTCACAGCGCCCCTCCCTGACCTCCCTGTGCAGTTTGAGGCTGCTGCTGGATCTGCTTCCGATCCCCAGCGCAGCTGTGGCTGCCCCCGGATCCCTGAAGTGTCCCGGGCCAGGCTGGACAGGGCTAGGAGCAGCCTGGGACAGTGGAAGGTGTCCCTGCCATGTCATGGATGATCCTTCAGTTCCCTCCCAACCCATTCCATGATTCTGTGAATAAAAACTTCCTCTGCAACTGGGACGATTCAAACCCACGTATGAAATATTTCACTTTTTTTCCCAGCTCACTCTGGGTGCAGCCCAGGTCCTGTTGGTGTCCAGCAGGTGTCAGAGGGAACTGCTGATGCCTCAAGTTTGAGCTTTGATGTATTTCAGATTCTGTGCTGCCCAGGGTGCAGCTCTGAGCTCACAGTCAGTGTCACTCAGCTCTCTGCACACAGCAGGGACACAAAACAAATCCTTGTCCTGCTGCACACCAAGGACAACTTTCAGCCCAACAGCACAAACAAGGGTGGCTGGAGGGAGGAACAAGAAGGATGGGACCTCACAGCCTGGAGCTGGAATTGGACAATTAAGCCCCAATATGCAAATAGACCAAACTTATAAAAAATGACACCTCATGACCGGTCAGCCATTTTGTGCCCATTTTGGGTCCATTTTGGGTGCAGCCCTGGCCAGGCCCTGTCCTGCCCAAGGTGGATCCTGGAGGCCTTTCAATAAATCTCTACTTTATTCTCCAGCTCTACCCAATCTCTGTTCCAGGTCAGCCTTCCCAAGGCATCACTGGCAGGGGCACAAAGAGGGAAATGGGCAGCGAAGCCCAGAGGGGATTTCTTCTTCTCTGCACTGCACCCAGTCCTCAGCACAGCCAGTTCCTCGTGCTCAGGTGTGCACAGGTTCTGCACCTCTGGCAGCTCTTCCATCCCGGCATTCCTGCAGGATGGAAAAGCGCCGAGAAGATCCTGGTGCTGCCAGGGCAGGAGCAGCAAGGAAAAATCTGCCACACAATAATGATCAGCCTCACTGGACTGATCACAGAATGATGGAATGGTTTGGGCTGGAAGTGACCTTAAATTCCATCTCGTTCCTGCCATGGCAGGGACACCTTCCACTGTCCCAGGCTGCTCCAAGCCCTGTCCAGCCTGGCCTTGGGCACTGCCAGGGATCCAGGGGCAGCCACAGCTGCTCTGGGCACCCTGTGCCAGGGCCTCAGCACCTTCACAATTCCTGCCCAATACCTGATCCAAATCTCTGCAGAGACTTTCATTCACAGCAGTGGGTGCCAGCTGATTTTTTTGTTATTTTACTTTATTCTATTTTATTTTTCACTGGTTGGGACAGGATGAGTGTGAGCAAGGGGGAGAGAGAGAGACTCTTTCTTCCCAGGAAATCAGGGCTGGGCTGTAGAGGTAACTCTTCTCTCTTCCTGCTCCCAAAATTGGGAATTGGGAGACNATGCTTTAAGGGTGTAAGGGTGATGCTTTTTTCTTTTTTTTTTTTCCCTTTTTTTTTTGGCAATATAGAAATTTTCCTTCAGAAAATGCTAATTTTGCAAGAAATGGTTTTTAACTGGAGTTGTAAGTCAACAGTTAAATCAGTTGTTGTGAAAGGAGGAATAACAAGCATTTTTAAAGGAAATACAGTGATTTTAAGGAAATGCAGGGAACGCGGATGAGCCCATCACACCCAGCTGTAAAATGAGATTTCCTGCATTTCAGATTTTCAGGGATCAGGTAACTTCATCCCTGGGCAGTCTGTCATGAAAAAACCCTGTGAAATAATTTGTTCAAAGCAGGTTTTCCACAGAAATGTGAATTTTCACCAAGGAGAATTTTCCACAGCAACACTCAATTTTCAATTCAAACTGAATTTCATAACAGCAGTTGGGGAACCACCCTCAGTTGTTTTCCCTCTCCCCAGTGGTTTCCAGCTTGGACAATCAAAACATCACAGCCAAAAAACCCCCAAAATACTCTTTACTTTCCAGACGTATTGTTTGAAGAAACCCTCCAAAGGTTGCAAATAAAAATTCTCCAAACCCCAAACCGTTTTTCTGTTGACAAAATCATTGCCAGGAGCTGAGAATTTCAAAGCAGCTCCACAAAGTAGTGGCACCACCAGACTTTTCTCTGCAGAAACATCTCCCTCCTCCCCCAGGGGATTTTTGTGGTTCAACTCGTGTTGTCCTGCTCTGTTTCCCCTCCCAACTCAAGGCAGGGCTGAGCCCCCTCAGAGCTGCTCCTTTTCAAGGTCAGGTCTCACTTTTCCTGCTGAGATGTTGCATCTGAACCTCATCTTCAAACCCTTGGCTCACACAGTGCCCACAGGAGCCACCACAGCTTTCCTCCCTCTGCGCTTCTTCACCCTCTTACCCTGAACCCAAAAACCAAATCACTGCTCTGCCACCGTTTTGAGTCCAGCTCAGCTGGGGTTTATATTTTTTTACCTTTATTTTAACATTTCACTGAGTTAAGAGGACATTATTTGTGTGTTGGGAGGGAGTAGGAGGTGCCACGGCAGCGTTTCCAGGGCAGAGCTGGCCGCAGTGCTCACCCACCCCAGCTGCCCAGAAGAATGGAGCCTGTCTGCAGCTCCTCAGCCCATCCTGCCAATTCCTGCAGGGCTTTAATAACATTTTATCCTCAATGAAGCAAATCCCATCCTGTAGGGAAAGGCTCTGGAAGTTGCTGCCGTAGGAGAGAAGGAAACTCAGCCAGAACTGGAGAGAGACCTTCAACATTCCCACAGCTGGGGAAGGTGGTTTGGATTTGGGCTGCAGGGGTGATCCAACACTGAGCTGGGTTCCCTCTCCTGCACTCTTGGAGGGGTTTGGAACTGGGATGGATTCACTGGCATGAGCAGTCAGCTCAGGGTTTTGGCAGGACTCACCCCTGGGGACAGCTGGCCTGAGGGGCTGGAAAGCTCCCTGGTCCCTTCTGTCACGCCTGAGCCATTGTTTGAGGGCTGGCAGCAGCTGCTGGGATTGAACCACTGGGACATCTGCTGTGTCACCACCCCGGGGCTGGGCCATGCCAGCACTTTGCTCCTTGGTTACTCACTGGAGGATGATTCCCTTCCAGCCCTGGACAGGGAATGGGGCAGCACAAGAGCCCCGTCTCTCCCTGACTGCAGCAGCTTTGGGAGCAGAGGGGTTTTCACTGTGTTATTCGTTGCCATGGAATTCCCAGAGAGTCCCCATGGCCATTCCCCATGGGAGTGTTTGGGAATGGGATGAAGGGATGGTGTGGATTTGGGGAGACAGCAATGAAGGTGCTGCAGGAAGGGGCACAGACCATGTCAGGGTGGGGAGGCCCTGGCACAGGGTGCCCAGAGCAGCTGTGGCTGCCCCTGGATCCCTGGCAGTGTCCAAGGCCAGGTTGGACAGGGCTTGGAGCAGCCTGGGACAGTGGGAGGTGTCCCTGCCATGGCAGGAATGAGATGGAATTTAAGGTCCCTTCTGGCCCAAACCAAATCACATCATTCTGTGATTCTATGAAAACTCAAAGCAATTCAGATCTCTGTACTTTCATATAATTCCTGCGTATTTTTTTTAACAACTAAAACTCTCCTTGGAAGCCAATTATGTCAGAAGAACAACCTGGACACTACGGAGCATTTTACAAACATCTTTAGCTGCTCCTTCAGTTTCAGCACCCGTTAGTTGGGCCCTGCCCCAGGAACACAGAACATGAATAATTGAATGATTCTTTTTCCCCAGGCCGTTTCTTTGAGATATCTGAGCTCTTTCATTCAGATCAAACAATGCTGAGAGAGGTGGGAATTCCCAGGGATGACCTTTGAGGTCCCTTCCAACCCAAACCATTCCAGGATTCCATAATTAACAACTCATGCGGGCCCAGAGCCAGCAGAGGCCCAGCTCTGTCCCTGTGTGCAGGACACAGCCCTGGGTGACTTTAGCCACACAAAACCTTTCCTACACACACCAGGACACACCTGACAATTCCCAGGATGTCATTCCCCACTCTGAGGGCTCCCACCCAGAAGGGAAAATGAGGATTAAATCTGCCCTAAGTCACATTGTCCTTTGGAAACAGCTCCAAGGGAACATCGACATCCTCCTTCCACTGACTTGCTGGGAAGAATGACCTCCACAAATTCCCATCACTTCATCCCCTCTTCATTTAACTCTGCCTATGAATCTGATTTTCCTTTACATTGGTTTTCCTGAGCCTGGGGCTGTGTTGAGGCATCTTGATCCATCTTGGCTCCAGGGACAAAGGGCTAACTGTGGATGGAGTGTCCTTCTGCAGCAGTGTGAGCTCCCCTTTCCATCCTGTCCAGCTGGATTTCTCCATCCTCTCATGGGCTCTGATCCCTGAGGGAAAACAGGCTGGATGTGGAGGCAAAAGTGACCCATTTCAGGGGAATGGCCTTTGCCTGTTCTACTACCAGAGAAAAATGTCAAAAATCCCTAAATCCTAATGAAAAGAACAGGAACTCTTGATCAGGGGAAGCTACAATCAAATCCTTGATTTAGAAAAACAAATTAAGAAAACCTAGAGGAGAGATTGTTTTGGTTCACTTCTAAAATTAAAATAACAAAGATAAACCAGATAATTTGACATGAAATCAGAATTAAACATGACAAAGTAAAATTCAATATCCCCTTTAAAACCTGGTTCCTGTAGATTATTCTTGGAATATGCTCGGAATTATTCCCTGTGCTGAGGCTCCACTGCCCTTTGCTCAATTCCCTGCTCTGTCTGTGAATAGATTTTTCTATTCTACCCCCCAAATTCCTCCTTTCGTTCCACTTTCACTACCTGAGCTCGTGTCATTATTTCTGCTCTCACTTAGCAGCTGCTCTGCTCCTTCCCCACCTTTGCTGTGTCTTTGCAGCTCCTCCCAGTGTCAGTTCAGTTGTGATTTTTCTGACTGTGCCAGCACAGCTCTGGGGTGTTAAACAGGCTGCCCTAAATAGCAGCTCTCAGCCTTCTGTACAGTATTTTTCCCTCTTTGCTGAGTCCTTGCTGCTTCACATTTGGGAAAATGGGTGCTGAATTTGGGGATCTGCTGGCAGGATTCGATATCTGCCTTCCTGTGTCTGTTTTTAACCCAGTTTTGGTACATCAAGCACTTTTTCCATCCTTTTTTCTCTTCTTTGTTGAAGTGCAAACACATAAAAGGAAATGCTTTCTCCTTTTCCACTGGTTGGAAGAGATGTTTTATCTTTTATTAATCATTGCACCCACTTTTTTTCCAATCAGTATTTTTATTTTGCTTTTTTAAATTGGTGAATATTTACCAGTCAAATTTTTAATTTAAAAAGCTGGAGCAAGATAAGAGATTTTGTGATTATTATTTCTGTGATTCCCTTATTTTTGTGATTGCCTTATATTTTTACCACAGACACCTTGAGTTCCTTCCTGAAGGTGTCTCTAGCACAGGTGCTTCTTAACAGCAAATAAAATCATCATTTTCTGTGAGATTTTCTACAGTAGAGCAAAATGTGCTAAAACATGCAAATTAATGAATATTTATTTTACACTGAGGCATTGCTGTGCAGCAATAAGGCCAATTCCCAAAGGATTAACCACGTTATTCCTGGAATCACAGCTCTGGGAGCAAGAAAGGCAGAGGGATAAATCAGGATTTATTAATAATTAACAGAATTCCACACAGATTCATGGAATTAAGGTTGGAAAAGACCTTTAAGATCATCAAGTCCAACAGCACCATGGTACCATAATCCGTGTCCCCAAGTGCCACACTCAAAAGGTTTTTTGAGCACTTCCAGGGATGGTGACTCCATCACTGCCCTGACAGCCCCTTCCAACGCTGACCACCCCTTCCATGAGGAAATTCACCTAATATCCAATCTAAACCTCCCCTGGAGCAGCTTGAGGCCATTTCCTCTCATCCTGGGAGAAGATAAGGAGATATCAACCCCCACCTCAGATGCTTCTCACCTCGATAGGATTTTTTATCCTCTTTTAGGTCAAGGGCTGTTGACTATTTGTCATTCCAGTCTATTTCCCAAAATTTGCTGGCACATAGCCAAATCCTGCCCAGGTTGATGTGGCACTTGGATTTGGTAGATCTGGGGAAGGAGCTGCTCCACCACATCTCTGTTTCCACCGTGCCAAAGGATGTGGGAAGTGCCACACCCCTGCCAGGACCATGCTCTACACCCACTCCCTGCCCCCAGGTGTAAGTGACTTGGGTTGGACAGGAATTTTCCAACAGAAGAGTTTTCCACCTGAGAACGCTGACGAGGCCCAACTGAAGAGTTCTGGGGAAGGTTTTTATTCCATCAGAGCTTTCGGTGGAAACAAAGCGAGGCCCAGCCCGGTCCTCGGATGGGCCCTCAACCCCTGCCCACACAGCCCTGGCCTTCCTGGAGCTGTGGCCACAGCATTTCCCCGCTGATGGATGAGCCAGGGCAGCAGAGAGAAGCAGTTCCTTCAGCAACGACTTTTAGATTAATTGAATTAATTGATTTAATAGCAAAATGTATTTACTGACGGCGTTTTGTTATCTGTTGACTCACAATTGTTTTTCTGCTCAGTTTGAGGATTCCTCACCCTGGCCCAGAGCCACAAGCCCAGGCTGGGGGGTAGAGGAGGGAGAGTTGAGGGCCACAGGAGGGAGAGTTGGGGGTTCACAGGAGGGAGAGTTGGAGGTCACAGGAGGGAGAGTTGAGGGCCACAGGAGGGAGAATTGGGGGTTCACAGGAGGGAGAGTTGGGGGTCAAAGGAGGGAAAGTTGGGGGTCCCAGGAGGGAGATCCCAGAAGTGGAGGAGAGAAGGAGGATGGGACCCAAGGGAACCTCAGACCAAGAGCCAAATCCCTGGGTGTAAGATCCCACAAATCCCACAAATCCTCCAGGTGTAAGAACAAGGTCCCAAAAGTGCCACCTCAACAGATCAGTGGCCTTGAGGAGGCCAGGGGGACACCGGGCACTGTCCCCTGGGCACATCTCCCCGGGGCCAAAGCTCATGGGTGATGGCCACAAGAACCAGCCCAGAGAATCAGCTGCTGAAGCCGCTGTCACTGCCTCTGCTGGCTGGTGACAGTTAGGGACAAAAATAGCCTCTCTTTGTGACGTGGGTGTCATCGATGCTCTCTGCACCTCCTGGCCCGCTGCAGGACCTGCCAGCAGTGTCCCAGGGCCTGTCCCCACCCCACAGGGAGCTCCTGTCCCCGCATGGGGATCTCTGGGAGTTGGAAGGGATGAGTGAGGATGGATTTCCTACTCTCCAACAGCATCATCAAGCTGGAAGAGTCCCATAAGGATCAGTACCAGCACCTCTCTTCTTTTCCAAGGTTTCTGTTGTTGATTAAAAAACCAAAACAATCAACAATCCTTCAATCCTGAAGGATTTCTGAAGCTTAGATTTTCCAAGCTATTCCTGGCTGTTTTCCCTTCTCCCATCGGGCTGTCCCATCCCTGACCAGCAGTGAAATGTCTGACAACCAGGAAGGCCAAAAGTACACCTCCAAATCTCACATTTCTTCATGGAATTCAGGTGAATCATTGGTCCTACCCTGTCCCCTCCTCTCCCTCCATGACAGGAGAATGGGTATTTTCTTCTTTTCTGAATAAAATGCACATGAAGGAGAGAGATTTCTAACAGGAAAAGCCAGGATAAAATTTTTTAAAAAACAACACCAAAACAAAACAAAAAAGAACCCCAACCAATGAAAAAACCCTACAAAACACAACAAAGAGAAAAGAAGAAAAGACTTTTTGTCTGAGTCCAGTTCTCGTCTGCTCCACCAGATCTCCTGATGGCAAACAAAGTAATTTCCTCCTGCTGTGAGAAGAGAGGTGATTTTCCCCAGGCCTTGGATATTTGTTAATATCTAAACCAGCCCGACCATCTGCGCTCCTCTTGTCAGAGAAACCTCTAACTTTGCACCTCAATTTGCATCCTCCAGACCCTGGCACATCTTTTTTTCTTCCTGGGTCCATGGCAGAAAGCTCTGCAATTAGATTGGGCTAATTAGAATCCTGGAGTGGTTTGGGTTTGGGTTGGAAGGGACCTTAAAGTTCATCTCATTCCACCCCCTGCCATGGCAGGGACACCTGCCACTGCTCCAAGCCCCGTCCAGCCTGGCCTTGGACACTGCCAGGGATGGGGCAGCCACAGCTGCTCTGGGCAGGCACCCTGTGCCAGGGCCTCCCCACCCTCACAGCCAACAATTCCTGCCCAATCTCGCATTTAAATTTCTCCTCTTCCAGTTTAACCCCATTCCCTTTGTCCTGACACTCCAATTCCTGATGCAGAATCCCATTCTGGCTTCCCTGGAGCCCCTTCATGTCCTGGAAGGGGTCTGAGTTCTCCACACAACCTTCTCTTCTCCATGTGAACAGCACCCAGAGGTGCTCCAGTCCCCTTGCAGCTTTGTGGCCTCCTCTGGACTTGCTCCAAGGACAGTTCCATGTCCTTCTCATGCTGGGAGTGCCAGAACCATGCTCAGAATTCCAGGTGGGATGCCCTGGGAGCAGAGCATGGGTGGCCGTGGCTCAGTCCATGGATGCACTGGTTGTGCTGGGTGTGGTTTGACTGCTCGGAGCTGGGAAAACATTGGAATATAAAAAGGAGGCATCACCTGGGGGGAAAAGTAGAGAAACAAACAAAAGTGGATGGGAACTTCTCTTGCAGGCCCCTGACAACTCCTTCCAGTCAGAGCCTTCCCTGCCTCACGTCCTTCTGAGGGATTCAGGAACAAGATGATGTCTTGTCACTCAGGGAGAGGAGAGGACAGTGCAGGATCAGAGGTTCACCTGAATTCCATGGAGAAATGTGAGATTTGGGAGTGTATTTTTGGCAGGCCCAAAAGCTCTCTGTGCCTTCATGGTTGCCAGGCATTTCACTGCTGGCCAGGGAGGGAACAGCCCAGTGGGAGAAGGGAAAACAGCTTGGAAAAATCTCCTTTTCCATGGGTTCAGGGCTCTGAAACAGAGGTCAGGGAACCCAGAGCTGGTTTTGGTCCCATTTTTGTGCTGCTGAACAAAACCTGAGAGGGATGGAAAGGTCACTTTGTCCTTGTGCTGAGTGCAGCTGATAACCAGGGGTGTGCTCGTGATAAGATAGGTGTGCTGGAGATCAGATAGGTTGGGATGAGGCAGATCAGGCTGGGGATGTGTTGAGGTGCCACGGTGATGATCAGATGAGCACCAACACTGTCACGTTATGGCTGTGGGTGAAGTTCATCCCTTCCCTCACAACACGGAGAGTGGAAAATTCCAAAGAGCCTGAAAGGTTCGGGCAGAACAGAGGGAGAGGGATGGGTGCAGGGAAGGAGGGAAGGAAGAAAAGAGAGGATTTGGGGAAGTTTCTGGAAGAGCAGCAGCTGCCACAGAGCCCCAAGTCTGTGCTGTCACCTTTGTCAGTGACACAGCTCCTACCCAAGGATCCCTGGGATCAGACAGGGAAGGGGCTGGAGGTCCAGCAGGGAGCGGGGAGAGAGTCCGGGCTGGATAAATCCCTGCTGTGGATGGGAGAGAGGAGAGGCTGCAGGCCCTGGAGAACTGGAGTTGTTCCCACTGAGGGGGCTGAGTCCCTCTGGAATGGCAGGGGATGATCCGGGCCTCCATTCCAAGGAAATTCCCCTCAGGGGTGCCTGGCAGACCCTGCACATCCCAGGAGCAGGAATCACAGATTCCCAGGAGCCCTGTGTGTTCAGGTTCTGTTTGTCTCACTCCTTTTTCCCCTTCCAGCAACTCCTGATATTTTCCAATGCTCTTGGAACAAACAGCTTCCAACCCAAATCATCCCCAGCCCAGGCAGGATAAACCCTTTCCCTTGGACCTTTGGCATAATCCCAAGGGATTTATGTCCTGTCTGTTGGGGTGTGGATACACACATTCAAAACTGTCTCCAACTAAAGCAGAAGTTTCTCTGGGAATATTTCTCTGGTGCTTTCCTTCCCTGTTTGAAAAAAAATATAGCAGCGTCCAGTTAACCAAAAATTTATTGCAAGAAACCATTTCAAACCAGAAAATGGATTTGTTTTGAAAACAAAGTCTAAACAAAATGTTTTGGCAGTGACTCTCAAGTAGAAAACACATTGAGCCTTCTCTTTTCCAGCTAAAGAGCTGCCTTCTCTGGGAGGAAAACATGACAGAGAGGAGAATTTTTTCCTGCACTGGCTGAACAAACGGGAACAAGGCAGGTTCTCCTGGATACCTGTTTTCCTCTCTGCTGGGAGGGGTAATATATCCAGAGTGCAACATGCAGGATGAGTTGATGGGGTTGAGAGACAAAATGCCCCATGAAGGGTTGGTGTCTCTGGAGGTTTCTGTCTAAGCAAGGAAGCTTAGGGCTTGTTTTTCCTCAAACCTGGCTCGGTGTCTGCTGGGACAGAGGTTAATTCAGATGTCGATAAGGTTAATTACCTGCGTGCTCCCCAGAACTTTGTTTTCAGCCCAAATCCCGCTCTCACCGAGGCGTTTGGCTGTGCCCTGGCCTGAGGCTGTTTGTTTTCCCCCAGGACAAGGTGCTGGGGGAGAGCTGCTCTGTGGCTTTAACTACCAGGAGATGGTGAGAGATAAATTCTTGTGCTCGCTGCATCGCAGGGCTCCCACCTCCGCTCCCCCAGCCTTCACAGCCTCCCTGCAGCACAGCCCCCACCACGGGCCATCCCCTGCACTGGGGCAGCTGGGACACACAGCAGACCCAGCCGAGCAATTCTTTTTGCAAGAAAATGTGCAAAGAAACCTTCCAGCTGTGCAGCAAAACCGGCCCGAGATTGCCAGGTTGGGCAAGGAGAGCATCAAGGAGGGAAATCCTGCTTTAATAGAGGGAAATTACATTGATTTTATTTGTCAGCCTGTTGGAAATGATAAAACTTTTAAAATAGCTTTTAGTTAGTTGTTTTAATTACTTTTTAGTTGATTAATCTTAACTGATACATTAATTATAGACAATGTGTTGTTCTCAAAATACTTTTAGCATATAGCAAAGCTTGTTTTGTGGGAACACAGCCTGGAAAAATGACTAAAACTGCGAAGTTTGTTGAGCTAACCTTGATATGCTGCAATGAACATTCACTGCTTTGTTTGCTAAAAATGTATAAAAAGGTGAGGAAGTTTTGGATCAGGGCTGTGTGGAGGCTGGGATTTTGTCAGCCCCATCCACACCCAGAGCTGAGAATAAAGTGATTTTCTAACACTAAAAATGCAGCATTGGAGGGTTCTCTTATCCCCATGGGTTTGGGGATTTTGGCAACGAGCCTGAAGCAGTTGCCAGCATTTCTCAAACTTCAATGATCTGAGCCATGGGATGTTCAGAACATAGAATAGTTTATTTATAGAGTGACCAGTTTTTAAGCTTGAAAAACAATATTTCATCAGCACAGAGGGGCCAGATGGGATCCAGGAGGTGAGGGGTTGGTCCTGGAATTGTTTGGGAGCCACCTTGGAGGGCTGGGTGACGCCTGCTCTGTGCTGGCCAGGGGTGCAGGGGGACAAACCAGTGGGACCAGCTCTGTCCCACTGCTCCTCCCCATCCCAGTTGCAAACCAGCTGCTTCTTGCCCTAATCCAAGGGGAAAAGGACTCGGTGGCTCCCTGTGCTGTGTCCCATGCAAACCCCACCAGAAAGGTGCACGAGGTGGTTTCCTGGGAAAGCATCGTTTGTTAAGGGATCTGGAAAAATCCAGATTTTCTGGAGCCAACACAGTTCATCCTCAGTGAGCCTGGGAGGAGGCACAAAGCTCTGGGATCCTGGGACAGCTTTGGGATTGGGCGGGAAGGAGCTGTGCCACTGTCTGTACTCCTGGGCTGGGTCAGGCTGGAGGAGCTGGGAGGCACAGCTGGCCTGTCCCTGTCTGTGGGGACACCCACGTCCCCCACGTCCCCAGCATTTGAGAGATTAAAGCAAAACTTCACAAAGAGCCTTTCCAGGTCCATACAGGGCAGGTGGAGGAGTGGAGAAGGAATCTCAAGGAAGAGCTGCTTTGGCCTTGCCCCCTGTGTCCGGCCCATTTTCGGGCTTGGCAGCAATGCTGTAGTAGTAGGAGCGGATGATGTTTTCCACAGCCTCAAATCCTGGACGTTCTTCCCATCTGCAAGGGCAGAGAGGAACAAATAAAGTCATCAGAGAGGACAAAACTGGCCTGATGCAATGAGAGGACACACTGTGACCCTGGGGGAGGGCAGCAGCCTGGCTGTGCCAGGGCTAAGGAGGCAGCTGAGACTGATGCCATGGGAAGGCTGACCTGGAACAGAGACTGGGCAGAGCCAGAGAATAAAGTAGAGATTTATTGAAAGGCCTTTGGGATACACTTTGGGCAGGACAGGGCCTGACCAGGCCTACACCCAAGGTGGACCCAAAATGGTCACAAAATGGACACAAAATGGGCACAAAATGGGCACAAAATGGCTGACCAGTCATGAGGTCTCACACTTTGATAAGTTTTGGTCCATTTGTACATTGGGGTTTAATTGTCCAATTCCAGCTCCAGGTTGTGAGGTCCCATCCTTCCTCCCTTCAGCCACCCTTGTTTGTGTTTTTGGGCTGAAAGTTGTCCTTGGTGTGCAGCAGGAAAAGGATTTGTTTTATCTACCTGTTTGAAGAGTGTTTACTAGCACTTTATATGAGGCTCAGAATTACACCCCTAGGCAGCACAGAATCTGAAAAACATGAAAGCTCAAACTTGAGGCATCAAGAATTTTCTGGGATGGAGAGGGGCAAAGACACCGAGCCTTGGGGATCTTCCAGGATTGTCACAGGCAAATGGAGGGATCTGATAATAAAAAATGCATCTTGGGCTGAGGGATCATCACAAGCAAAGGCAGGAGACATCGTTTGCTTTGTGTTGTCGCCATGCAAACAGTGTGGTGAAGGTGTGCCTGCCCATGGCAGGGGATTGGACTGGATGGGCTTTAAGGTCCTTTCCAACCCAAATTTCCAATCCCAGTCTGGGATTTGGTGACTGATGGAGCTGACACCCTGGTGAAATGCTCACCTGTATGTCCAGCACTGCTGCATCAGGGCGTACATCTCAGCCGGGCACTCCTGGGGACAGTCCATGCGCTTCCCCTGCTCTATGAAGCTGATCACCTCGGGGCCCTTCATTTTCTGTGATGGGAGCAAGCAGGAAAGGGATTAATGTGTTCAGAGCTGGCAGCAGGGTTAGAGACAGGTTAGAGCTGAGCCTGTCATGGAGCTTTGGTCCCACACCCCCCACACCCAGCAGTCACTGTTCCCACCCCAGCAGCCAGAACTGGTGTCACACGCTGTGGCCAGGCCTTCCTGCAGATCCCATCCCACAGACCCCATCCCAGCCATCCCACAGATCCCAACCCACAGACCCCATCCCAGGCATCTGGCAGGTCCCATCCCACAGATCCCACCCCACAGACCCCATCCCAG
>VWYN01018205.1:0-20144 GCA_013400075.1 Hippolais icterina | reverse complement strand
CTCCCTCCCTACTCCATCCCGCCAATCCTGCAGACCCCATCCCACCCACCCCACCCAAGCACGGGCCCAGCAGTGGATGAGAATTGGTTTTTTTCTCTTTCAGGTGAGCAGAAGGATCAAAGAGAAGAACGATCAAAAACTCTACTTCGATTCAAACCCAAATTAATTCCGTTTGTTTTCTATTCCTTCTCTCTTAAACGAACCCAAAGCTGCAGGACCCACCCCAATTTATGCCTTTCCCAAAGTGATTGGGGCTGTCTCCTCTCCCACGTGTCCAGCTGTGGGAACACCCACACAAGGGAACAGGAACTGTGCATTCCCAGTGTCCCTGTTGTGACTGTGACACCCATGGGTGACAGAGCCAGCTCTGCCTCACCCTCTAGGGCCCTGCCTCACCTTGTAGGGTTTCTACCTCACCCTGTAGGGCCCTGCCTCACCTCATAGGGCCCTGCCTCACCTCGTAGGTTTCTACCTCACCCTTAGGGTTCTGGCCTCACCTTTTAGGGTTTCTACCTCACCTTGTAGGGTTTCTACCTCACCCTGTAGGGCCCTGCCTCACCTCATAGGGCCCTGCCTCACCTTCTAGGGTTCCTGTCTCACCTTGTAGGGTTCCTGCCTAAACTTGTAGGGTCCTGCCTCACCTTATAGAGTTCCTGCCTCATCTTGTAGGGTTTCTAGGTCATCTTGTAGGGCCCTGCCCCACCTTGTAGGGCCCTGCCCCACCTTGTAGGGTTCCTGCCTCACCTTGTAGGGTTCCTGCCTAAACTTGTAGGATCCTGCCTCACCTTGTAGGGTTTCTGCCCGAAGCTGAAGGCCTCCCACATGGTCACACCGTAGCTCCAGACGTCGCTCTTGCTGGAGAACTTGTGGTAGAGGATGCACTCTGGGGCGTACCACTTCAGGGGCCACTTCCCTGCTGTCCTGGCCTGCAGAGCAAGGAGGGGCATTTCCAGCCTGGGGCATGGAGTGCTGGGAGCTGCACGTGAGTTCTGCTCGGTGTTTGTGTTCAAATCTCACTTTGCTGAAAAAATCATCTAAAATGGGAGCTCCAAAGCCCAGTTCAGGCCCTGCTGTCCTGTTGTGCAGGTGCTGAATGCCCGTGGTGCCACCCTCCTCCTGCCACCTGCCCCCAGGGCTCAGTTAAACCAAGGAATCCTGGAATGGTTGGGGTTGGAGGTACCTCAAACCCATCCAGTACCACTCCTGCCATGGCAGGGACACCTCCCACTGTCCCAGGCTGCTCCCAGCCCTGTCCAGCCTGGCCTTGGACACTGCCAGGGATCCAGGGGCAGCCACAGCTGCTCTGGGCACCCTGTGCCGGGGCCTGCCCACCCTCACAGCCAACAATTCCTGCCCAATATCCCATCCATCCCTGCCCTCTGGCAGTGGAAGCCATTCCCTGTGTCCTGTCCCTCCATCCCTTGTCCCCAGTCCCTCTCCAGCTCTCCTGGAGCCCCTTTAGGCCCTGGCAGGGGCTCTGAGCTCTCCCCAGAGCCTTCTCTTCTCCAGGTGAACACCCCCAGCTCTCCCAGCCTGGCCCCAGAGCAGAGGGGCTCCAGCCCTGTGACCAATTTAGTGGCCTTGTCTGGATTAATTTCAACACATGCCCATCTTTCTTGTGCTGGGGTCCCAGAGCTGGGCACAGAATTCCAGGTCTGTGACACAGGACACACAATCCCAGGACACAGAATTCTCTCCTTCAGTTGAGCACCCTTCATCACTGGCTCACCCTTCATCACCTTCTCTTCCCTCTGGCTCCTCTCATCACCCTGCCCCACATCCCCCGGCTGCCTCTGCATCATCCTTGTCACCAGAGCTCTGCAAAGCCCCTTTTACTGTCACAGCAGTGAGGCAGAGCCTGATGTTGTGCAGAGGGGTCCAGGAGCAGCCCAGATCCTCAAGCCTTTGGGGTTCTCATCCTCCCAGCCAGGAGGGCTCCCGCTGCAGACCCTTTGCTGTGCTCACACCCACCTTGTAGTAGCTGTCATCAGCTCCCAGAGCCTTGGAGAGCCCGAAGTCGCTGATCTTGGCGTAGTGCTGGTTGACCAGCAGGACGTTCCTGGCTGCCAGGTCCCTGTGGACAAAGTTCTTCTCCTCCAGGTACTTCATCCCCATGGACACCTGGTGCATCAGCTCCACGATGTTGCTCGTTGTGATCTCGTCCCTGGGGAAGGTGAAAGGAGAATTCAGCAATAAAGGACCTGCTGTGGTGCCCTCTGGCTTTTCCAGCTGCATGGGAGAATGAGCACAGAGATCTCTGCTGCAGAAGCATCAGCCCCTGGAGCCTCACGTGAAAGATTTTTTTCTGCTGTTTTCAGCTTCCCTACACCTACAAGGGTGGGATTTTGAAGGAGATTTTGAGAAGAAACACAGAGGATCAGCCACGTTTTATCCAACACTCACTTCTTGGAAGCCAAGAACCTGTTGAGGGGCCCTCCAGAAGCCATCTCCATCACGAGCATCAGCGACTCGGCCTCGCACACCCCGATCATGCGCACAATGTAGGGGTTGTCCAGCTGGTGCATGATCTGCGCTTCCTTCATCATCTCATCCTTCACTGTCTTCTCGTTGTTGCTCTTCAGCACCTTGATGGCCACGTCGATCTGCTTCCTGCAGAGGGGAACAGCCGTGGGACGGGCTGGGGTCAGGGGTCACAGCCAGGAATGGAAATCCCCTCTCATGTGACACTGTTTGACTCTCAACAGCCTGTTCTGGCAGAGCCCGGCATGCTGTGGTGTCGCAGGATGGAGAGGAAAGGTCCCCTCACACTTGTGGGTGTAGGCCAGGAGTTGCCATCCCTGATCTGGAGACACCTCCCCTCCCACACTGAGAGCTGAGCCATCAGTGACTTTTCTCTTCTGGAAACTGAGGCACAAGCAGGCAAAGACCATCACAGGCAGCCAGCAACAGAGCCAAGGGTGGCACAACTGCTTTGGCTGGTGACAGAGGTGGCCTCAGGGATGTGGAGTTGTTCCTCTGAGCCCAGCCAGTCCCTTTGGAAGTGGCAGCTGTGTGCCTGGGAATGTGGGGCAGCTTACACACCCAGGGCAATGCAGCTGTCCGTGAAAATCCATGGAAAGCTGTGGAATTACAGCATCATACCATAACATCATGGGATTGTTGAGGCTGGAAAAGACCTGCAAGTTCATCAAGTCCAATCCCTGACTGAACATCCCCATTCCCATTAAACCCCACCACAAAATCTCATTTTCTGAACACTTCCAGGAGGGTGCCTCAACCACCACATTCATCATCCCTGACCTTCCAGGACATTTCCTATCCACTCCATTGTCACTTTGGGGCCCATCTAGTGACCAGCAGGACAGCTGGGGACACCTGGAGCCCAGCCCAAGTCCCTCTCCTCCCCCTTTCCCAGCACTTCACTCACTTCCTCATTTTGTAAACTCCCTTCTTGACGCAGCCAAAGTTTCCTGCCCCCAGCTCCACCTCATCAATCATCAGGTGGTCCCTCTTCAGGAACAGCTTCTTGTCCTTCAGTTCCTCGGGGTCGCTGTAGGGGCTCTCGTAGACGCTGGTGTCCATGGGCAGCAGGCGGGATTTTGCTGCCCCTTCCCACGAGGAACACTTGGTTATAAACCTGCCCTTCCCCATCCCGCTGTCCCTTATGGACTGGGAAGGGTTTCCCTGCTCTTCTGGCCAATTCACCTTCACCTCCAGCATTTCTCATCCCTCCTGGGCATCTCCCTTCCTTTCACAACCCAGGGGCCCACCCAGTTCTGGAGGTGGGATGGGGAGAGGGGTCTGAGCATTCCCACTCCACATAGCCCAGAGAGGTCTGAGCATTCCCACTCCACATACCCCGGAGAGATCTGAGGATTCCCACTCCACATACCCTGGAGGGGTCTGAGCATTCCAACTCCACACAGCCCAGAGAGATCTGAGGATTCTCACTCCACATAGCCCAGAGAGGTCTGAGCATTCCCACTCCACATACCCTGGAGGATTCCCACTCCATGCATCTGCCCTGCCAGCCCTGGGCAGGGCTTTACCCCACTAAAATTTAGCTGAATACATGGAGTATTTAGTGAAAAATGGGAACAGGACAGGGCTTCATTTCCTGGGTAAGGCAAGGAATGGGGTAGGGCTTGATTTCCTGGGAGCCCGGGGTGGGTGCAGGACCCTGCAATGTCTGGGGCGCTCCTGGGTGCTTTTGTAGGAAAGGGGCTCTGTAGCAGGGCTCCAGGGAAGCCCCGGGATCCTGGGACATCCCCAGTGCTGCTCCTGTGAGGAGGAGAGGGCTCGGGAGGTGCTCACCTACAGGGTCTGGGGTGTACCCGTCTGCATTGAGAGAGCCCAGGGTTCTCTGGAAGAGAAATGAGGAGAAAGTGGATAAAGGACAAAATGTTGCAGTTGCAAATGGAGGGGAAAGGGACAGGGAAAGTGCACCCAGCACAGCCCAGCTGGGGATGCCTCTGAAAGGCCCTGGGGTGGGCTGGCACTGCAGTGGTCTGGAGCCAGCATTCCTGTTCCAGTCCCCGCTGCAGCTCCCTCAGGGCCGGGCACAGCCGAGATCCACGGCCAGGGACGCTGAGCACAGCACCCTTCCCCCAGGGGCTGTGCCGGGGGAGGGTTCTGTGTCCCCTCTGCTGTCCCCATCCCAGCCAGGACTCTCAGTTTGCAGTGAGCCAGGAAGGGGAGGGGGAGGCTGGAGCAGCTCAGGTCACAGCCAGCGCAGGAAGAGTGGCCTTGTGAGCCACTGCAGCCACTGTCCCCTGAGCAGAGAGTGACAGGGTGGCACAGCTTGGAATGCCAGTCACAGAATCCCAGAAGATCCTGAGCTGGATCCCACAGGGATCATCAGTGCAGCCCCTGTCCCTGCACAGACACCCCAACAATGCCACCCTGAGCATCCCTGAGAGCGTTGTCCAAACGCTCCTGCAGCTCTGGCAGCCTTGGGGCCGGGACCATTCCCTGGGGAGCCTGGGCAGTGCCCCAGCACCCTGGAGGCCGCTGTGGGTTGTGAAAGCACCCTGAGGTGATGGGTGAGCCCCCAGGCCTCACTCAGCCCCCCTGGGATCCCCAACCCCGCTGCTTTCAGCACAGCTCAGCACTCAGTGACAGAGCAGGGACATCCCCGGGGCAGAGGGAGCACAAAGCCCTGGCCGGGGGCCAGCGGGAGCAGCAGGGCTGAGCATTCCCAGAGCCCCAGCACGGCTTCCTCGCTCCCGCCTGGCGAGCCGGGCAGGGATGGAGGGCTCCCCAGGGACAGGCCCACATGTTGCAAGGAGCTCAGGATGAATGGAAACCCTTCTCAGCTCTGCCAGGGGCTGTGCCCAGCCCTTCCCCACCCCCATCCAAGCTGGAAAGGGAACAACATCCCAGCTGGGCTTAATAAAGTCCAGTGCGGTTCCTTGAGCTTTTAGACAAAAGCAGGGTTTGAGGAGCAGGGTTTGATTAGCCAGGCTTGAAATGCCGCAATATTAGAACCACTGAGGTGCCAATAAAACAGAGCCTCCCCCAAACTTACGCTCACGGAGGGGTGGGTGGGAGGAACCGGCGCTGCAGAGGCTGTGAACGGGAGAGAGGATTTGTTACCGGGAGTTTGTTATCAGCAGTTTTCCTTGAAGGACCCTGTGGGGCTGATCACATCCCCTCCACCCCCTAAAGGAAAATTTCCACAGCTTTAGCCTAAAAAAGGGTGGAAATGTGTCTGGATGTGGCTGTTATTCCCAAATTTTCTCAGAAAAAGTGCCACCACAGGAGCACCCCATGGGCACACCTGAGCTGTGCCCCAGGACAGGGCAGGCTCTGCAGTGACATTTGTGACACGTGGACCCAAAGTGTCCCCTGGTTTTGAGTGCTTAGAGAGCCAGCAGGGCCCAGCCCTGCAGGACATGGATTTTCCTGCTGCCCAAAAAGCAGCTCACCCTCCGAATCCATCTGCTGGGCACCAAATCCATTTGGCCACTGACTCCTGCCTTTGGGCCACCTCAGGCCAGGCCTGGGGAGTGACAACACCACGGGAGCCTGGCCCAGGCTGGCAGAGGGGCAGAGCCCTCACCGCCCCCTCCCCACCCGGGCTGGGCACAGGAGGGGAAATCTGGGCTGGCGCTGCTCCAGCTGCCACCAGCTGGTGGCAGAGCAAGGCCGGGGGTGGCACTGAGGGTGGCAGCTCACCTGGCATGTTGGGGTTGGGGCAGGCTTCCCTCAGGTAGAAAATCAGCCCGTCTGGTTTGAGTTTTAAGTACTCCACCAACTGGGAGAGGGATGAGAGGAAAAAGAGGTTTATTGCAAGGAGAAAATATTTTTTTTTATTTTACTATTATTATTGAAGGCAATTTTGTGGCTCAGGGCAATGATTCCTCTCAGATTTATGGCAGGCAGGGACCAGACTGTTTCTGTCCTCTGTTTGTGCACTCAGGGATGTCCCAGGGTGTGATTGCATCCCTGGATATCCGCCAGAGCTGGGAAGAACTGGGGAAATTCGATAAGGCCCAAAGAAAGACAAAATCTCCAGTCTGAGTAGGGCATGTTCAGTGCAGCGTTATTGCCGTGCCAGCCAGGAGGGGTTTTAGGCCCTGGTGTGTGGGATGAATCCTGAGAGAAGGAAGATCCTTGCCCAGAGGAGCTGCAGGCTTGGTTCCGTGGAGCCCAGGCAGTTGTTGAGGCAGCACCTCTGGGTCCAGCTCAGAGGGGACATCACTGGGAACAGCCAGCCCAGCCCTGGCACCAGACCTGGGGGCACCAGGATTTCCCTTCCCTCCTGGCTGGCTCAGATTTCAGCTGCAATCAGGAGCCTGGCACGGTTCTGTCACCATAAAAATGCCCCAAAATTTTTGTTTGCAATAAAATTCTGAGTGAAAACAGCCCTGGGAATTCAGGAAATTCAGGAAATTCAGCAAAATGGGGTGGCTGTCCCTCAGACTGCCCTAGCCAGGAGGAAGCTCCAGCATCCACTCCCTGGATAATTTTAGTCAATGATTTAACTCTTAAATAACTTGTTTTCATTAATTAATCCTAACCAATATATGTATTAATTATAAATAGTGTGTTATTCTTCAATTACTCTCAGCCAGCATGGAACAAGGTTGTCATGAGCTACTTCTGCAGGAGCACAGCTTGGGAAAAATACTGGAATTTTAGGGTTGGATAAACTAACTCTGATATACTCCAATGAACAAAGCCTGGGGGAGGAAAATGGATTGAGGTTGGACATCTGGAATGCAGAATTTATGGACCACAAGCAGACTTTGGAAAAACCAGAAGAAAAAGAAGAGACTGAAAAAGATTCAGTTTAGGCATTGGAGAGTCCTTGCCAGAGGAAAAAAAGACTAAAAAATTTAGAAATATGGTCTAATTAGCAGAAAAAAAGAAAAATTAATAACCAATAGAGGATAGAATACTAATTTATGAGAGAGAATTAGCACTGAATCATGGAATATTTTGAGTTGGAAGAAACCCCTGAGGATCAATGGTGATGATTATTAATTATTAAGTGGTGGGGATCAAGCCCACAACGGTGGTGTTATTATGTCATTTAGAACCAATGAACATTCATTTCTTTTTCTGTATAAATAAGTAGAAATATATAAATATAAACGTACACATAAGTGACAAAGTTTTGGATCAGGGTCTGCATGGAGGGCGGAATTTTGTCAGCCATGCACACAAACCCTATAAAATAATAAAAATAAAANTATAAAATAAAATAAAATAAAATAATTCCTGACTCACTGACACTAAAAAGATGGTGTTAGAGGGGTTTATTTATCCTGATGATTTTGAGGGATTTGGTAATGTTGCAAAACATGGAAAAGGTGCCTCAGTTTCTGAGGACACCCAGCGTGGTACCTGCCAGAGTGTGTCGAACTTGGTGCCCTCAGGAATGGAATATTTCCCAGATTTATCGTGATCCACCCGGTAGTGATACACGGTCTTGCCATAGACGAGGGACAGGGCGTAGGAACGGTTCTCCTTCTTTTCCCTCAGCCTGGCAGGAAGGAAAATCATTAATAAATTATTCAAAGCAGCTCTTGGTTTTACTCTGAGAATTGTCAGTGGTGAGTGGGCACATGGAGAGGTGTCCCTGCATCCCTGTATAAAGTGAATCAATTATGTATATTTCAGTCCAAAATAAAATGCAGGAGGATGTCTGGAGCTATTTTTAAATTTAAGTAACAGACCTGATCCAGGGCTTCCTACCTCAGGCAGAAAAACCCCTGCATTAAGGGAAAAACCCCCACAGAGGCCAAAATTAAGGCAGACCTGACTAAAAGCCTAAAGCTCATTGGAATGAAACCTAAAGGTTCATTGGAATTGTCACCTTCGAGCACCCTGTGCAGAGGCTGAGCAGGGATCTTCACCTCAGCAGCCTCTGGCTGTCTCCTCCACCCTCTCCAGCAGATTCCAAACCCTCTGAAGAGGCTCAGGAGGGACCCTTCACCTCCAGTTTTTCACCCCTCTCATAGAAACAGAGAATCTCAAAATAGTTTCGATTCAAAAAGGCCTTAAAGGTTACTCAGTTCCAGTTCCAGTCTCCCAGTTCCTCCCACTGTCCCAGAGTGCCCCGAGCCCCATCCAGCCTGGCCTTGGACACTTCCAGGGATCCAGGGGCAGCCACAGCTGCTCTGGGAAATCCATTCCAGGGCTCCCCACCCTCCCAGGGAACAATTCCTTCCCAAATCCCATCTAAACCTACTCTTAGTTTCAAACCATTCCCCCTTGTCCTATCGCCCCAGCTCCTGTTGAACTGTTCTCCAGCTAATTCTTTCTTTCCCTAACTCATCCAGGAGAGAATTAAATTATATTAAGGCTGTCTCACCAGGACAGAAATGCAAAACTTTCTCCCGTGTTTTCTGGACCAGCCTGTCAGTGTTTAATATCTTCCCCCACTGAACCATCTCTCCCTCATCATCCTGTGCAGCAGCAACCAAACTTTATAGAGATATTGAAATATGAGGAACAAATAAAACCCCAGATTGGCTCTTCATGGTGGTGCAGACCCTGGACAAGAACAGATTCGGGGCTCAGCCCATTTTTGAAATATCTGTAACCACTCCAGCACATTGAGCTGCACCTCCTCTGTCATGTGAAACCATTAACAGCAGGGCAGTGGGGGTGGGAAATGGTAAAAAATCCATTTTTGGGGGGGATCCATGGATCCCAGCATCTTCCAGGGGTTTGGATACTCACAGGAATTTCCCATCCGGCTGTGCCCCCGAGTAGAGCCTCCTCTCCGCCTCGTCCCGGCTGATGTTGCCGTGGTACCAGGGCATCCTCTCGTGGGCTGTGGTGGCCACCAGCTTCTCCACCTGGGGAGCCTGGCTGATGATGGCCTGTTCCAGGGCATCCCCCTGGGAGAGAGCAGGGAAGAGACCTCCTGCCATGCTGCTGCCTGGTGATGGCTTCAGCACAGCTCCTCTGGGGCACCCAACACAGGAAACTTGGAACATCTCAGAATTAACTGAGGCCCAGCAGTGGCTGAATTCTGTTCTGCTGCAGAGCAGAATTCCTGACTTATCTCAACTGACCTAATCCCTTAAATCCAGCTGAAGTCCTTTGACTTTGGTGAGGGAAGAGAGAAGGCACCACATTTATGTGGGGAATCTTAGTGCTGAGTTTGTGGGGTGTCACTCAGCCTCGTGTTCCTGGTTGGTGACAAGTTGGATCTGAGTCACTGCTGAGTCCTGACAGCCCAAAGGGCCCCCCTGTCCTGGGGGGCACCAGGCCCAGGGAGGGATTGTCCCGCTCTGCTCTGCACTGGGGCAGCCTCACCTCCAGTGCTGGGGGCACTTTGGGCACCACGAGATCAGAAGGATCCAAAGCTGTTGGAGAGTGTCCAAAGGAGGGACACGGAGCTGGGGAAGGGTCTGAGGAGGGGCTGAGGGCACTTGGCTCGTTCAGCTGCAGCAGAGGAGACTGAGGGGAGGCTCCTTGGGGGCTGCAGCTCCTCCCAAGGGGAGGCAGAGGGGCAGGGGCTGAGCTCTGCTCTGGGACAGGGACAGGAGCCCAGGAAGGGCTGGAGCTGTGTCAGGGCTTGGGATGGAGCTCAGGGAAAGGTTCTTCCCCCCGAGGCTGCTGGGGCACTGCCCAGGCTCCCCAGGGAATGGTCCCGGCCCCAAGGCTGCCAGAGCTGCAGGAGCGTTTGGACAACGCTCTCAGGGATGCTCAGGGTGGGATTGTTGGGGTGTCTGTGCAGGGCCGGGGGCTGCACTGATGATCCTGTGGATCCCTTCCCACGCAGGATATTCCATCACTCCATGATTTTCTTTGGAGCACAACCTTTCTGGTGCCCCTGCCCTCCTGGCTGCTCACCACCCACAGGCACCAGCACTCGGCAAGGTCGATGCAGTCTGGAGATCACGGGGGAGAGGCCCTGAACTCCTCTCCCCGGGCTCACTCCGGTGTTAAACCGCTACTGTCCCTTTGCCAGGAGGTGGCGATGTCCTTTGTGTTATCTGCAGGTGGCCACAGATCTGCTCTGGGGGAAGCCCTACAGAATCCCCGGTTCTGGGAGAGAATTCTGCTACGAAGCGCCTCATTTTAGCACAGGACACCTCATTCAGCTATAGAAACACTATAGAACACCTCGTTCACCCTATAAAATACCTCATTCTGTCAAACACATTTGGTGTAAATAGGCCAAATTTAGAGAGTTTCTGTAGAAAGGCTCCGTAAGGAGACTGCCTGAGCCATTTTTCTCTGAGGGCTTAAAAGAAAATATAGAATCCCAGAATGATTTAGGTTGGAAAATACCTCCAAGGTCATCGAGTACAAGCTGTGACCCATCCCCACCTTGTCACCAGAGCACTGAGTGCCACATCCAGGCCTTCCTTGGACACCTCCAGGGATGGGGACTCCAAACCTCGCTGGGCAGCTCCTTCCAACGAAACAACAAAATCACCCCTGGAAGTGTCTGAGGAGCCAGGGTGGCAGCAGGCAGAAAGAAGTGAAGTCCATGGCTGCCAGTGGGACCATTTAGAGTTTTGATATTGTAGATATTCCAGTCTGCAGCAAAAATGCAGGAACTTGTTTGCGGCTGTTTTTAAGTTTAAATAACACACAGACCTGATCCAGCACACCCTGCCTTGGCCTCATGAGTAAGACCTTCACTGGCAAAAAAAAACCCTCCACAGAGGCAAAAATTTCACTCCAAAGAGTGAAAAAGACCAGAGCAAAAGTCTCAGTCTGGTTTCATTTCATCTTCAGCACAGCATTTGGAGGCACAGGCACCTCACATAAGGCAAGATATTCCCAGAAATCCTAGAATATTCTGAGTTGGAAGGGACCCACAAAGATCATCAAGCCCAATTATTAAGTAAATGGGCCCATATGGGGATGGAACCCAAAATCTTGGCATTATTAGCACCATGCTCTGACCAACTGAGCCAATCCCAGGACTGGGATGGAGAATCTGCTGCCAGCAGCGCCAGGGACACATCCGTGGCATGGGGGTTAAATCCTTATGTG
This sequence comes from Hippolais icterina, assembly GCA_013400075.1. NCBI lineage: Eukaryota > Metazoa > Chordata > Aves > Passeriformes > Sylviidae > Hippolais > Hippolais icterina. The sequence goes on along the minus strand of VWYN01018205.1, from coordinate 8,714 downwards.
CCTCTGGAGCTCCGTGGTTGGGTTTTGGGATGGGTTTGTTTAGTTCTGGTGATAGTATGGTGATTGCATGGGGATAGAATGCTTCTAAACTCATGAGAATGATGCTCTGACCAACTGAGCCAATCCCAGGACTGGGATGGAGAATCTGCTGCCAGCAGCGCCAGGGACACATCCGTGGCATGGGGGTTAAATCCTTATGTGCCTCTGGAGCTCCGTGGTTGGGTTTTGGGATGGGTTTGTTTAGTTCTGGTGATAGTATGGTGATTGCATGGGGATAGAATGCTTCTAAACTCATGAGAATGGATTCAGGGGGGGAATGGAAAGATTGGGCCTGGGAGGGAGAACTGGGACTGGGTAGGCCCTGGGAACAGGGGGGGTTAGCTTTGTCTTTGGTAGATCATGTACAACTGCACCTGCGTAAGCGTCATATGATAAATGATATGATTGTTAAATGTAATAATTATTGATAATTGAATATAATTATTGTTCAATCAGAATCATGAGAAAGGATGTAATCATGAGAAAGAATGTTTTGGGGTCTGGGAATTCATGCTTGGATAGAATCAATGAATACCATAGAACAATACTAGTTAAATAATTAATATACTTATGTAACCAAGAAGAGTATAAAACATGCCTGACTCGAATGTAATGTCAGAGATTGATTTGGGTTTGTACCCTACTCCTAACTCCCGGGCTCTCCAATAAAAAGCACCTGGCATGTAATACATTAAGTGATTATGTGTTTTCAACACTAACACTGGCATGAGTTTGTTGGGGTTTGGGATGGGTTTGTTGGGGTTTGGGATGGGTTTGTTTAGTTCTGGGATGGGTTTGTTGAGGTTTGGGATGGGTTTGTTTAGTTCTGGGATGAGTCATTGGGTCTTGGGATGAGTTGGTTTAGTTCTGGGATGAGGTTGTTGGGGTTTGGGATGGGCTGTTGACTTTTGGGATGGGTTGTTGGGTTTTGGGATCAGAGCTCTGGTCTAAGGCAGGGAGCATCCCATGGGCTGCAAAGGAGAAGGACACTTGGCGGAACACCGACAAAGTGAGCTCCAGCTTTTCCAAAGACAGGTCTGAAGGCAAGATGTTTAGACCAGTGTGTGGAGAATAAACTGGGAAAGAGCAGGATTCAGACCCTTGGCAGTGCCAGCACCCTCCAAGGAGGGGAACCCTACTCTGCTGAACCCTACTAAGCAGGACACGACAGTGCCGGAGGGGCCACGGCTCCCCAGCCCACCCCCGGAAAGGCCCAGTACCTCCAGTTTCCAGGTCTGCCGCACGTATTCCCGCACCATGTTGTCCCTCATGCTGTCAAAGACGCCGGGCTGGGGCTCCACCCCGCTGGGGCGGTTGCAGGGCTTGCGCAGGGGGCAGCAGAGCCCGTCGGCATCCTTGGAATAGAACTCGCAGAGCTCCTCGGGGCCGCAGTGGGCCTTGCCCCCCAGGATGGCGTAGGTGCCGTTGAGCTGGCGCTCGATGGGGTAGTGGTAGAACTGCAGGTCGCACACCATGGACAGCACGTAGCCGCCCAGGCTGCGCAGGCACTGCCGCAGCAGGAACAGCCCGTCCGCCATCCCCGCCAGCTTCAGGTGCTCCTCGGCCTCGGAGCGCGCGATGCTGCCGTAGTAGAAGGGCAGGTGGGCGGCCGCGTCCGGCATCTCCCCGCCCGGCTCCGCTCACCGCGGTGGCCCACGCACTGCTGGGGCTCAGCCTGCCAGGGAAAACGGGTCCCTGAAGCATCACCTTGCACAGGGGTTGAGTTGGGGTTCAAACCTCCCTGTCTAGGGGTTCTCCCGCTGGCTCTCTGTGGGATGTCTTGGGTTAGAATATATAGATCAATGTATACATTATGTATGATATATGTGTACATCAATGCAAGATGTATTCTATTTCCCATCTGTTGAAACTGGCTGGGTAGGTGTTTCTTTCCTCATGGCTCTGGGCGGCAGGGAGCAAGTGTCTTCTGTCAATGGCCCAGCTGTTAAACCAGGTGGGGCAGTGTTCTTTATCTCTTCCACCACCCATCCTCCCTCCAGGGGATATCTGCTGTTCATGGGCTATTGAGTCTCACCGCATGGCTGATACAATTCCATCATCCCACTGGGAGATGCTCCACACAGCAGGAGGAGNATCTGTCACTCCAGGAAGAGTTGGACTTCTACCAACACCCTGGCCAACAGAATTCCAGGTTGTATTCTGACTCTGTCAGTGTTTTTTTTTTCTTTGTTTGCTTTTTTTGTACTACTACATTTTTATTTTTTAATATTCCTAGTAAAGAACTGTTATTCCTATTCCCATATCTTTGCCTGAAAGTCTCTTAATTGCAAAGTTATAATAGTTCAGAGGGAGGGGGTTTACATTCTCCATTGCAAGGGAAGCTCCGGCTTTCCCTGGCAGACACCTGAATCTCCAAACCAAGACGGGGGTCATTTCAAACTCATAGCATCCCACATCCCTCTGTCCTGCCCTTACTGAAGCTGGGAAGTGTAAATAAAAAATCCACCTGATCTTGATTTAAAGATCCCAAGCAACAGAGAATCCACTCAATCTTGATTTATAGACGCCAGGGAATAGAAAAAATACCTGATCCTGATCCCAAGCAAGAGAGAATTCCCCAACTCCTACAGTGAGTTCCTCCAGTGCTTGATTACCTTCACTATTAAAAATGTGCTCCTTAAATCCATCCTGATGTTTTTAGCCTTGACTTCCTACCATTTTCTCTCCAGCCTTGTGCACAATAAAAGGAAATTCTTTGGCCTCTCTGAATAAATGAGTTTTACCATGGAGGTCTAGAAGGCCAAAACCTTAAATGCATTAAGATTAAAACATGAGATGGATATGAAATGTCTAAAACAACATTTAGATAAATAACTGCACCAAGCACAGCGAAAGGAGAGAGACCCAAGTGCTTCTGGGCAGACATCAACCATCAGTCAGCAGGATCAAGAAGAAACCTTCCTTGAATTGTTTTTTAAACAATCTGTGGAATTTTTCCCTACAATACCTGGCTCTGGCTGGTTCCTGATGCTCTGATCCCCTTGGCAGAGAGGACCCTTCGTTGACCAAGTCCCTGCAGAGCCCCTGGTGCCGAAGAGCTTTAGGTCTTTTCTCTGTACAGGGCTTATATCTCTACCTTGAATCATCTAAAATCCCACCCAGGGGGTGTTGGCAAAGCCCAGTTTGCTGTAATCAATGGAAACATTATTATGACTAAAGGGTTTCATTTGTTCCCCTTAGCCTGAACTTTGGGGTTGCTCTTGCGCAGACGATGACCCCAAAAAGATCAGAGAGATTTTCTCCATCTGCGTCTCCTGCAAACGCGTCACTTATCTGAGGAGCAAAGAAATGTCAGATTTGGGGGCAGCACACTGGGTGTTTGCCCTGATTCTTCCCAATTTGACTCTTCTGGGCATGGTGGCAGAAGTCGCTTCCCCAAGGGCTGATCCCACTGCTGTGGCCTCTGCTCCCAGGCCATGGCCGGAGCTGTGCCTGGGCTTTGGTCAGCCCTGCCCTGCTGGTCATCCCTGCTCTGGCTCGTGCCAACCTGGTTCATCCCTCCCAGCAGCACGGGGCCCTCCTGCCATCCCCTGGCATCACTGGAGCTGGGAAGGGCTTGGCTGGATCTCTGTGCTGGAAGGGCTCAGTTCTGCCCCATGCACCCTGCCCTGCTCAGCCCTCAGCAGGAAAGGCCCACCAGGAGCTGGATTTATGGCAACCAGATTTGGTTAAACTAAATCTACCTATTTGTAGTCCCCATGAAGCTCTGAAATGGCCCTGATGAGAACAGGAAGGGAGAGCAGAGAGGAGGCGTCACAGCTGAGGCAGGAAACCACAACAGGAAGCGCCAGTGGTTCACAGCCAGGGTGAGGGACCAGCAGAAACCATCCCAGGCACAGCTCAGATCAGCCCAGACTGTGAAGGCCCTGTCACCAAATTCACCAAATGGAGCAAAGTGGGGTCTTGGCACAGCTGCCAGTCTGTCAGTGGAGGTGAATGGGAACACCCTGAGGCTCAAACCCAAACTGGAGTTGGTGCTTGGGACCAAAGCAAAGCATCCTAATCCTGGGATGCCTCCAGCACCAAAGCCCAGACTGGTTCCCAGAGTTGGTTCCCCAGGTTCAGCTCCTGAGACCAGCTGGCTGCCAGCTCTGCCCGACCCCAGCCTGCTCCCAGGGGAGGGCAGCTCCCAGGAGAAGGGGCTGAAGGAGGTGAGCAGTGAGGACTGCAGCCCCTGGGTTTGGCTGCAATCAGGTTCATGAGTCACGTTCAGGAGGAAGAGGAAATACTGAGTGGGCAGAGGGACATTGATGGCCTCCTTTGCGAGCTGCTGCTTTCCACTGGACTAAACAGCCATGAGACACCCAAACCTGCTGAATCCCTTCTCTGGGAAGTCCAGGAGCAGAACATCACAGCAAATGGAACACCTCTGTCAGTAGCTCAGCCAGGTGAAAATGAGAGGGAAGAAGTTATTGATGACTTGAGAGCCCTCATAGAATTTCCAGCTGCCCACACAGGCTGCTCTGTTATAAACAGGCTGGTTTTCCTCTCCGAACAGCGAGCTGGGAGTGAAGAAACCCTCACAGAAAAAGGAGAAGGACCCAGGGCTCAGAGGTTGGGTCAGGTGCTGTCACCCAAGCCTTGCTGTCACACATCAACCCTGGCAGGAAATTACTCTGCTGAGAAAAACCTTCCCAGTCCTGAGACACGAGGGAAAGTCACCCCCTGAAGCCTGAGAGCAGATGTGAACAGGAGGATTTATAATCCCTCCAAAGCTTTTACTTTTAAATGTCTGTCCTGCTGTCCTGGCTGGTTTTATTGCCCACACACCAGCTCAGGGCCTCCTCTAATTCCTCTTCCAAACTCCAGCTCTTTCCTTGGCACCACCTCTGGGTGGACCTGAGCAACCCTGAACAACCTCAACAGACCTGCACAAATCTCCTTCAGCTTTGTTCTCCCACGCTGCCAAATGCAGCCAAAAATGAGAACCAATTTCATGGACCAGCACCTGAAAGAACTTGTGCAAGGGACCCTCCACCATTACTCATTTCAATTAGCAGGACCTCATTTTCCCAGCTTCATCTGTGTCCCTGGGGCTGCAGGTGCTGGCTGTCCCCCAGGCTGGGCACAGGGAGCGGGGCTGGAAGCCCAGGGCTCCTCTGGTGACAGTCACGTTGTCAAGCTGGTGTCGTGACGTGAAGATGCATCCGAAAAAAACAACCCCCACGTGAAACCAGTCGGGTCTGTGCCCCAAGACACAGGAAAGGCAGGCAGGAAGCCCTGGAGATGTCACTCAATCACATCTATTTATAGCTGGGCACTCGTTTTTACTCAGATCAGACAAGAACCAACAGGAACTGGTTTGATTTCATGGTTTCCCAGAACAGCACTTGGCGCAAATCCAGGCCAGTTGCCAAGAGCAGGGGGTTGTACTGGTGAAACTGGAGGCAGCACTGGCAAGGTTCAGCACCCTGACAGGACCCTCTTTTCTGTCTCCTTGTCCTGGCAGCAGTAATCCCACAGCCCACAAATAATCCCTGTTAACCCAGCCCTCAGCTGTGCCTTTAGGAGGGGTTGGGACAGTCTGGGGGGAGCAGGGACCTGCCTGGAGGGGATCAGGTGGGGAAAGGCTGAAGGATGGGGATCGTGTGATGGGAACCAGCCAGGAGAGGTTAAAAAGGGGATCTGGGGGGCTTCTGTCCTTTGGGGCTGGTGTAGTTTGGGGTGGTTTGTGTTGCCAGTCTGGGGGGTTTTTAGCAATTCCCTAAATGGGGTTTAACTGCGGAAGGGGAGGAGAGGCAGCTCAAGGGAAGTGCCAGGAAAATGTGCCTGGGGATGGCTGAGAGGGGAATTCAGCCTGGGATGGGGCCTGGGGCTCTGAATTGCTCTGGGGGCTCCGAACTGCTCTGGGGGCTCCTTTTGTGGGTGTCTGCTCCAGGGTGGGTTCTGAGGGACACAGGGATGGACCAGGTTTGGGATTGCTCCAGAGTGGGTTCCTGATGGACAGGGGACAGCCCAGGGTTTGGGATTGCTGATGCACAGTGGACAGTCCTGTTTTGGGATTGCTCTGGGGTCACTCCTGATGGACAGGGGACAGCCTGGTTTGGGATTGCTGATGGGCAGGGGGACAGGGTGGGTTTAGGATCATGCTGGGTTCCTGATGGACAGGGGACAGCCCAGGGTTTGGGATTGCTCCAGGGTGGNCCCAGGGTTTGGGATTGCTCCAGGGTGGATTCCTGATGGACAGGGGACAGCCCAGGGTTTGGGATTGCTCTGGGGTCATTCCTGATGGACAGGGGACAGCCCAGGTTTGGGATTGCTCTGGGGTCATTCCTGATGGGCAGGGAATGGACCAGTTTTGGGACTGCCCATCCTGCAGCAGCACCACAGGGGTGGGTGTGGGGCACTGGCCCTGCCCTCAGCTCCCCCACCCTCTGCTGCCTCCTTGTCCCTTCCTGATGCCAAATGGCCACAAAGCTGCTTCGGGTGCTGCCTTGCCTGGACGCTCCTGCATTTAATGCCAGAACAAATGCACTTTGTCCCAGTGCTGTTTGCTGCAGAGGTGATGGACACGGCCAAGGACCTTCTGCCTGTCCCCTTCCCTTCCCTGCATTTCATTCCCTTGTTTCTGATTTATGGTTGAAGGGAAGAAAGGCTGGAAAACACCTGCAGTGTCCAAGTCGCCTTTCCAGATCGTTCATCCCAGGACTGGCTGGGACTGTGCAAGAGGAGGAACTGAGGAGCTGATTCCTGGAGGATTCCTGGGCTTGTTGGTTTTTTAAATCTTAAATAACAGAAAGCTTGCAATAATTTTGATTTAACGTGCAATAACTTTGATTCAATGCGATGTTCCTCAGTTCAAAGAAAAAATCCTGAAAAACTTCACTTTGCCTTGACCTGGCTGCATTCTCCTAATTACTAATGTTTAATTATTTATGCCCTCCATGGCAGCTCTTCCCAACATTCAGGAGCACTCACATTCCTGGCTGGAGCTGCTGCTCTGCCCTCCCTGCTGGCTGCTCATTAAGGCCTCATCTGCTCAGCCCTTGATGAACACTCGAGCTGTGTGGGAGTGGGAGTTTGTGAGAGCTGGGTTTGTGTTTGTGCTGGCAAACACGGGCTGGGTGTGCAGATAACGATCTGCTCTCTGCTCTCCTGCTCGGGGAGCTCACTGACTCACACTGCCCCAAACGGGGGAGTTTACGGTAAATCTGCAGGAAAACCTCCCTGATTCCCACCAAGGACCTGGGCTGCTCTCGCTGGCCTTGAACCCTGCTGAGTCCTCAGAGCCCCGCACTGAACCAACAGGAATGCTCCACAAAAAATCACCAGGGGTGGAAAAGACCTCCAAGATCCCATCCAACCTTTGACCCAGCACCACCCAGTCACTGAGCGCCATGTCCAGTTGTTTCTTGAACACCTCCAAGGTGCTGCACCGCCTCCCAGGGCAGCTCATTCCAGTGCCTGATTTTCCATGAAGAAATCCTTCCTGATACCCTCCTCCCGCTCTGAAGTGAAATGTGGGAGCCATTTGGCCCCAGGGATAATCCCCAAGACCTTTTCAGAAGGAAAAATGTTGAATTCCACAACACTGGAGGGAGCACAGATCCCCCCTGGAGGGACCCGGTGGTGTGGGAAGGCTCCTGACAGTGGCAGGACCAGGGAAAAGTTGGTCCTGGGGAGCTCAGAGTCCCTCTACCCCCTTCTAAATCCTTTCCAGAAACCTCATTTGACCCCATCCCAGTGTTTGTGGGGACCCAAAAGAGGGGATGGCTCTGTTCAGGTGCTCGTGAGGCTCAGAGGAAAGGAGGCTCAGGGGGGACCTTCTCCCTTCTCAAAGTCCCTGACAGGAGGGTGCAGCTGGGTGGGGTCAGTCATTCCACCCGGGTAAAAAGTGATGGGACAAGAGGAAAGATCCTTGGGCTGTGCCAAGGGAGGCTCGGAGTGAATATTGGGGCAGGGTTATAAAGCCCAGGGTGGAGTCCCCATCCCTGGGGCGTTACAAAGATGTGACACTTGGGGACAGGGTTTGTGGGCTCGGTATTTTTTGGGCCTGAGGGAATTCAGCTTGCTAACTAGTAAGCTCCTTTCCCAAGGGAAAATTTTCAGCAAAGTTTTCCTTTCTCAAAACATCCTTCCCTGTTCTTCAAAACATTTCTGTGTGGGCCGTGGATCCTCTCAGGTTTTCCCAGAACACTCTTCTTCACCTGGTGTTTACCAAAGGGGAAGAGACATCAGTCCTGCTGACCAATGAACACCCATTTAGTGAAACATGCTATAGAGGGACAAAGCAAATTGAAAATAAAGCTTCAGCCTTCTGATCCTGAACTAGTCTCTGTGTCTTCCTTTCATGTCCTACTGCGACAGGGTTAGTGCTGGCTTTCCCAGTGCTGGGTTTACCATGGGCTTAAAGGACCTTAAAGGCCTTTTCCACCCTCAGCAAAGCTGCGCTTCAGCCACACGTGAGGGGTGGCAGGGGAGAGGAATGACAGATTTGTCTTTACAAACCAGCCGTGTGTCTGCTGGTTAGGGTTAGGGTTAGGGTTAGATAAACCCTAGGGTTAGGATTAGGCTGGTTAGATAAAACCAGCACTGAGGGGTAAGANGGTTAGGGTTAGGGTTAGATAAACCCTAGGGTTAGGATTAGGCTGGTTAGATAAAACCAGCACTGAGGGGTAAGAGGATCCCACGGATGGATGGATGGAAGAGAAGGT